>WJSH01004106.1:84397-114052 GCA_009757365.2 Lepidium campestre
CTCAGGCGATATATAAACATTGTAAATATTTTATACATGTGAAGGACGGAGATATCTGTATTCCCAATCATCATACTATCGCCTAAATCGTTGAAATTCGAAAGAAAAAGACTGCTCGCAGCTCAGCCGCCGGGAATAATAAGGTAACGTATCTTCGATTATTAGATTTGTTTCTGAATACATCCATTGGCGAATCCTTAGAATCGAGAAACTGTTGCTCGGTTTATTTCTTCTCGACCAACCCTTATGTCTTGATGAAAGGAAGTAACTCTATTGATCAATAGCTCCGACACAGCGTTTTTGTGTCAATTTTATTTAAAGCTATCAACGTTTTAGAGGGTTGTTCTTGTTTTCTGCTCACTTGAGAAAACTTTCTTAATTTCACTTAAAGATTCCCAAAGTTCGGTAGCTCATGTTTCTCTCTGAATCACTGTTTAATTACCTGTTTGTTTCCCACATTGTATCATCAGCTTTGTTTGAGTTAATGAAAGTTCTGGTCTTTGCTTTTATATCTTGAAGGATGATGGATTTGATGTGGTTAATAAGTGCCTTACTTCTTGGAGCTGCACTTGGATTTTACATCAGCACTTTACGACAAACCCGCAAGATCTTTGTCTCCTCCAAATCTGTCGCCATAACTGCAGGTTCCAGCGGAAATAAGAAGACTAAGTCTAAGGAACCTCTCGAGATAGAGAAATTTGCTGATTCTCGCAAAAATTTCAAAATGGTTTGTAGGCTTACTTACTCTGCCTCTTTGTCTTTGCATTGTACCAAGACACAATAAGTTGATATGAATGTTTGTTGTTGTTGTTGTAGGTTTTGGTTGTGAGGAATGATCTTAAAATGGGTAAAGGGAAGATTGCAGCTCAATGCAGGTGATTATCCAACTTTTTCAATAGCATTTTTCAAATTCGATTAGTAACTCATCTTTTGATTTGCATTATAAATACAGTCATGCAACTTTAGGCTTATACAAAAAACTCCTTCAACGGGCGCCAAGAGCCTTGAACAGGTTCATCACACCATGTCATAGGCTACTTCAAATCTTTGATTAATGTTTTTAGTTGTTCTCTTCTTACCAAAATTGATTGCTATTATAGATGGGAATATTGTGCTCAGCCAAAAGTTGTTGTCAAGATCGAGAGTGAGGAAGAGATGCTAGTTTTGCAAGTAAGTTTACTAAACCCCTTTTCACGATTGCAGTTACTTAGTCCTTCAATTTCCTAAGATCGTATGTTCAGTGTTTAGATGATTCCAACTTTAGAGTTTAACAATGTTGTTGATACCGATAGGAAAGAGCAAAGTCTCTTAAACTACCAACCCATATCACCATTGATGCCGGAAAAACACAGATCGCTCCAAGTGAGTTTCCAAGTTACTGTCTTTTGGAATTCAGGCAGCTCTCAAACTTCAAATCCTACTTAATCATTGTCTGACAAAAGAAGAATCTAATGTACTTGTTTATGTTCTATTTTCAGATTCAAGGACAGTAATGGCTATTCTTGGTAAGTTATTATCATCTAGTAGTGAATAACATGTATTTTAGATAAGTGCAGTAGTTTAATAAAACTGTTGATTTTTGCAGGACCGGTTGAGAATGTTGATGATGTAACAGGTGGACTAAAGCTTATGTAATAACTCTTGGATTCGATGTTATGACACTGTACCAGAAGTAGTTCCAAGCTTTTCGACATTGCCCAGTGTTGTCCCTTCTTAACCATTATTGGGAATCGTATTCGAGTAGATTACTCAATTTTACATGGATTTGTACATTTGTCTTTACTAGAAGATGATCATGTGACAACATTTGTTGTTTATCCGATAAAAGAATCAGTTTTGATGCTTTCTTATGTTTTGCCTTATTCAAGACGATTGCCTACGAGAACTAAGTGGTTAAAACGATGGATTAATTCTGACTCACGCATAAGCTAAGTAGTTTTGCCCTAATTATGGAGACCAACAGCGATTGCTTTCTCTACAAGCTATCAAATTTTGATGGAAGAATATAATTATAGAAACACGGTAAATAACTCACAATATTTTCAATGGATTCACAACTACACACATATACTTTCAAATAGATTTGATTGGAGGAATCTTTCCATATAAACAAAGAAATTTCCAGATGAAGCAAAGAAAACAAAATTCAAACTATACATACCTCGTTTCTTCATCCCCAAGCATTATCAAATGCAGCTGAAGTAATCGCCTGAACAAATTCTTGAAAATCGATACAACCATCGCCGTCTCGATCAGCTTCTTTGATCATTCCCGTTAACTCCTCCGCTGTCAACGCATGACCTAGTTTCGCCATCGAGTGAGCTAGCTCTGCCGCCGTTATGTAACCGTTTCCGTCGCGATCAAACATTTTGAAGATCGCTTTAAGCTGATCATCCGTGTAGGGACACTTGACAAGATCTGGCTCGACGAGGGCGACGAATTCAGAGAACTCAATCATTCCGTTGTTATTCCGATCGGCTTTCTGGATCAGAGAATCGAGTTGGTCTTGACTCGGCTTTAAACCGAGAGATCTAAGAAGAGAGCCTAGCTCGAGCTCCGTCAAACTTCCATCCTTATTCTGATCAAATGATCGGAAAATCTCCCGGAGCTCGGCTAATTGTTCGTCGCCTAGTTTCGTCGGAGCCGACGCTGGCCTGTCCCTGTCACCGCTCATTGTTCTTCAAGTAGCCGAATCTCTCGGAATTGATTTTGAATGCGGTCAAGCTTCGATGACAATATTTTCTTTTTCTTTTAAAGGATTTTAGATTGATTTGTATCTTATTGACAAGTCAACGACAGGTATGGGTTTAGGAATTCGAGCTAGTTAGATTGATGTCTTATTAATTGAAAGCAGAGAATTATTTTAATTTATTAAATTCAGATAAATGATTGCCGATAGACTAACAAAATTAAATAATTATGGGTTATTCAAAAACTATTGAAAACGGTCAACGATTGTTCGGTGGAGAGACAACAATCGTGCTACGCGTTATTTCTCCGGAAATGGGTTTTAGAAATGAAACGCCGCCGTTTGGACTCACGGAACCAAAGGAAGTAAGATTTGGCGAGAAGTTATACATGTCTTAAACAAAAGTGCTTAGTTTGATACTTAAATATAACAAAAACACACAAACAAGGATCTCTTTCGGAATAGAAACATATACACAAGAACAGACGAATATCACACTTTGGAGCATCTCCTCATTCTCTGTGTAACAAGCAGAGATTCTTTCCAAGTGCAATGCAAAAATCTTAAGGCGATATATCTCTTCTTTTTATTACACATTGACAAGAATAAAAGTTACATCAGTTTGATACATACATACATACATACCTCCTTTGGTCATATCCTTTCTGTTACTGCGACTCCACAAGATCATAACACTCATCTGCGAGAGAACACGAAGATGGGTTTTACACAAGGATTCTGGAAAGTGTGAATATATAATCCACCAATAAAAACTGATTACCTCGCGACGGAGGACTATGACACCTTGCGGCGATCTCATTTTTTGAGGGCGTCTGATGTGAGAAGTCCCATCTGTTCAGTAAGATGGTTCATTTGATGAGTCTCGCTCCACACATTCCTCAGGTTGGCTTGTAATTCTAGTTGTTCCATTATTATTTCATTGTCCACTGATCCTGAGATTAGCTCATCTGTGTCACCTGTCACTGGGTTTACACCAAGGAACTGTTCCCAAAAAGAATCTTGGACTCCAGGAAGCAACTCATCTATTGCATTCGCTTCTAGTTCCAGCGAGCCATCCAAAACAGCCATTATTGGATCCAAACACTCTCCATTATCTGTCTCGCATCCAACTGGATCTGAATTTGAGCTCGCAGAAGCTGTTGCTCCTTGCTTTTGAGCTAATAACAGATCAGCCTGAAGATAAGGCAAACCGGTATCCAGGACTTGGTTTGCTTCACAAGGGTCGTGATACTTCATTGCATGATATGCGCCTGCAGGATTGGATGAAACATCTGCCAATGTAGCTCCAGATGCACCATTCGAGGAGCTCCCATTGTCTGAAAGGCTAGAATTTGGCACATTACCCAAAAGAAAGCTGCCATGATTGTTGGAGAGGGGCTCATGGCTAGGTGAGCTAGCCATATTTTGTATGTGTTGGAGCATAGTGTTCGCTG
Organism: Lepidium campestre; assembly: GCA_009757365.2. Classification (NCBI taxonomy): domain Eukaryota; kingdom Viridiplantae; phylum Streptophyta; class Magnoliopsida; order Brassicales; family Brassicaceae; genus Lepidium; species Lepidium campestre. The sequence continues at coordinate 88,541 of WJSH01004106.1, forward strand.
CATCGTTCATTGATGACTGATATCTCACAATCTGGCGGCTAAGACCTCTAACCCCATGACTACCAGAATTCTTTTGGTCCTCAACGGGTAGCCTCCTCTTTTTGTTGCTTTCAGAAATGTTTCGGTTTGCGTCATTATTCTGCTGCGCAAACTGGTTTAAGAAACCTGGACTTTGGACAGCCTTTGCCAGAAACGACATCATTTGTTGCTGCCTCTGTTCCATCACATGAACTTTCTGCCCCACATTTTGCAGATGATGTTCGGTGACTTGTTGCTGCTGCCTTAACCTTACAAGTTCCTGCATAAGGACGTTCTTATCCCGCTGAAGTCTTTCCACTTCTTCTTCGAGTCCAAACTTCCCCACTTCAACACACGCACCAACAGATGAGTGCTGAACTTGAGGTTGTTGTTGAGGCTGCACTTGAGCAGGTTTTCGCCTGACAACAGTCTTTAGAATATGTTTTTGGCCTCTTAAAAAGCCCTCATTTGCAAATTCCCAGCGATCTGGATCAACTTTTCTGAAACCCTGAAAAATTAATGGATGAAGAATGGAACAGCCATCAGCCATGAGAAGCTACTTGGATTCCATTGAGATACGAAGCAATATACAAGAGTTGTACAAAGAGATGTAAACATAAAGACCATTAAATAAACTTCAATAACAACTATTCTAGAGATGGTATAATATGATTAATGTCTTCAGTGTGACTAACAGAACACCAAACTAGCATGGATCAAGGAAACTAATAGTTCTTAGCATATGAGCATGTACCTGGACTGACATATACAAACGAATGGAAAGCTAAAGTGGGACAACTGATAGAAATTTTGTTTTGTAACTTAGAGCTACTGGCCAGAAATGGAACTGCTGAGTCAACCAATCTTCAGACACATATGAGCACATGTCCAAATAAGCCTGCAAAGTTCGTGGAACCTTTTGGTAAGTAAGGAAAGCAAAGAACAACAAGAAAAGAAGAACCTATGTAAGAGTATACACTCTTCTTGGTTCTGTTTAACCTAAGGAAATTCATTTGGAAAATGAGATGAGAAATTTCATTCAGGCATCACTGACACAGATATGCTCAGAAACTTTGAAAAAACAAAACATATGCCAGCAGTCCACGGGGTATACATGTACACAGTACTCCTGATGAATATCTGCAAAACAAGAACAATGCAAAAATGTAATATTATCTTGCACAAGTTTTTTAGAACCCTGAAAGGCATAGATCCAATCTTTAAGGGCGACACAATTAGTGCAACTAAATAAATACTAGATGTGCATAGTTCTACCAGCATCAACAGCTATTTAGGATCACCAATCAGCATCATTCTGAACACTAGTAGAGTTAAGACTTCTCAAAGCCTCTTCTTGCACCCATTTATCCCAAATCGTTAGTAAATCAGTAACTAATGCTTGGTTACTACTTCCAGCTACGAAGAAATATATGAATAGCATCGATTTCAGTTCCCAACCCCAGAGAAGACACGGTTATTATTGAAACCCTATTCTAAAAAAATGTTGATGAAGCCCATAAATCCTTTTTAATAGTTCAAACATAACTAAGCAACCAAATAAGAAGCGAAAATGAAGTACAGAAAGTAAGATTTCTCCAAATCGAACTACGAAAATACTGATGAAAATCGATCAGTCAAGAGAAAAATCAAAAGAATTGATGGATACTTACATAAGTATTGAGCTGTCTAACAAAACTGGAGAAATTGTTGTGCTTGAAATACTTGGGTAGAAACTGTTTCGCGAACTCAGGCACGTTCCAAACGACGAAGCTGTTGTTCCCGCTGCTCCAAGAAACCACGTCGTTGGTCAATGGATCGTCCACCATATCGTACGTCTTACTCAGAAAAGGCGGAATAGAGCTCATCACAGCCGACGAAGAGTTCGCCGTCGGTGCGGATTCGCAAAACGTTCCCATGTTATTCCCAAAAGTCTACTCACTGAAATTGATTCAACTGATTTCAGTACCACCTTCAAAACGAAAAGATCGATTCAACGACTGGAGAGATCACAACTTCAGGTTATCGCAAAGACGAAGAAACCTAGATAGATTTTTCGAAGATGCTCTCTTAACGACGAAGAGACTAAGATGTTCTTTAACTTTAGTCTACAAACAGCATTACCTCTGCTCATTTATTTATACTGTTGATTTTTTAATTCCAGAAAGCGGTGGAATTTCGCACTTTACTATAACGTGTCGTGATCTGGACCGTTGATTTGATTTCCTCTCCAACGTCCGATTATTAAATTAAATTTTAGGATAAAAATACCACATGGGCCGCAGAGTAACGTGCGTGGGCTTTTTTTTAAATTAATTAATTAACACACGTACCTGGTCTTATTTTCTTATAACGTATCTGGTCCAAAGATACGTGGCACTGTACTGGTGTTAAAATTAGGAAATCACTTGAATCCACTCGCAGTTATATGTACTTCGCGTTTTTCCTACAGCGTTTCGCGTTTTTTTTTTCTGCGTTTCGAGTGTGTTAACCATAGTACATAAGAGGCACGTGATTGTTTATCGCAAAGCACGTAAACCAAGATGCCTTGCTTCAAACGAGAAGGGTTCAAAAGACATAGGAGAGATCAAAGCAAGCACCATTTTTCCAATTCGCTCGAAACTCGATTCTTGATTCCTTCGGCGTATAACCAATCAAATTCAAACCCACGCAGATCCAGATAGTATCCGGATCCGATTAGCTTTACGGGTCGGTTCCACTGTTCTGAAAGCTATGAGTTTTCAGGGTCTTTGCATCCCAAACAATGTCGCGAGTGCCTCGAAGATTCACAGTTGATTCATCAATGGAGGATCATACAGGAACATCTTTTTGCCCAACTATTTACTACAGACCTATAAACCTTAATGATCTGGATCGTTTGGAGCAAATCCATCGTATTGAGATAAATATGTATATATTTATACACTTAGGAATATTTCCTTATTCTTTGGGTTTAGGTTAAGCTACATACTTGTATAAATACTTGTACCTATCGATATCAATAAACAACTTTTCCCCACAATTGTCTTCATGGTATCAGAGCAAAAACACTAAACCTATTTTCTAAAAATCGCCGTCGTTTTCTTATCTTCTTCTTCCATCCTCTGTTTTTCATCACAAAAACAGAGCACTTTCTATCATCTTCTTTCTTCTTCTTTTGTTCACCATGTCGACGGGTTCTACTAAACAAACTACCTCCATTGCTTCTCTTACTACTTTTCCTTACACAATTTATTCTTCAGATAACCCATGCACTTTAATTACTCTTATTATTCTTCATGAAGATAACTACAGTGAATGGGCTACTGAAATTTCTAATTCTCTTCAAGCTAAGCAAAAGATAGGTTTCATCAATGGATCGATTGTGAAACCAGTGGCTGATCCAGATCTTTCTCTTTGGACCGCCGCCAATTCTATGATTGTGGGCTGGATAAGGACTTCGATTGATCCCAAGATCCGTTCTACCGTGACTCATGTTCCAGATGCTCACAAACTTTGGGAATCAGTCAAGCATCGTTTCTCCGTGAAAGTGGTGTTCGTCGACACTTAATTGAGGACAAAATAACGAACTGCAAACAAGGAGGCACCTCTGTTCTTGAATATTTTGGCCGCTTGTCAAAGCTATGGGAAGAGCTTCAGGATCTCAAGACTTCTCGTTCATGTACTTGTGCGACAACACCTGGCATAGAGAAGGAACGAGAAGATTCTCAGGTACACAAATTCTTGTTCGGTTTAGATGATTCTTGGTTTCGTTCTATACGCTCTCAAATCATCAATGAGGATACTTTACCAGATCTCAACACTGTCTATTCACGGGTTATTCGCGATGAGCAACATATTCTTTATGTCCGTTCTCAAGAAGCACCTCCTGAAGCTGTCGGATTCTCGGTGAAATCTGATTCCTCTGCTCTTATTACCGTTGTCTCTCGCTCTCGTGATCCACAACGTTTTTGCACACATTGCACTCGTAAAGGTCATGATGTCTCTGAGTGTTTTCTTCTCCACGGTTTCCCTGAATGGTATCTTGAACAACAACAACAATGTGGTTCGGACAACACAAGAGGAAGAGGTGCTCGTACTCAATCTGGTTCATCACGTGGTCGTGGTCGCTCTACTACACAATGAGTGAATACACTTACAACTTCACCTTCAACTTTGATGCCCACTTCTGATCAAGTTGCTCAACTTATCTATCTCTTATAGGGCCAGCAAAAGAATGTCACCACTGAACGTGTATCTGGTAAAACGAAACTCGCTGACGTTATTCTTGATACAGGTGCTTCACATAACATGACTGGTGATAAATCGGTTTTGCACGATGTGCATTCTATACCTTCTTTGGCTGTAACTTTCCCAGATGGACAACGTTCTCGTGCTACGCATATTGGCTCTTTGCGTTTGCATGATGACTACTCGCTTGATAATATGCTTTATGTTCCTATTTTAACTGCACCTTAATCTCTGTCGCCAAGCTTCTCAAATAAACTGGTGGAATAGCAATTTTCACAGATGCATTATATCTCTTGCATGACCGTTTTATGAGGACCCTGATTGGAGCATGTGAAGAGAGAGAGGGTGTGTACTACATCACGGGGTTGACTATTGCTAACGTCAATCACTCAAGTGCCGTAACGGTTTCTCCAGAAGTTCTTTGGCATCGTAGACTTGGTCATCCATCATCTCAAGTTTTGAATTCTTTACATTTATTCAATAAATCTGATGTTGCTAGTGAGAGTCAAGAGTCTTGTGACATTGGTTTTCGAGCTAAGCAAACACGTTTGAAATTTTCTGAAAAGTTCTAATAAAGCTTCTGCACCTTTTGATCTTATACATTGTGATGTTTGGGGACCCTATCGCACAAAATCAACATGTGGGACGGCTTACTTCTTAACAATTGTGGGAGATTACACGAGAGCAGTTTGGGTATTTTTTATGCTCGAAAAATTTGAAGTGGCTCAACTGCTATGAGATTTCTTTGCTATGACAACTCGTCAATTTGACAAGTCCGTCAAATCTTTTCGTTCGGATAATGTCTCCGAATTTATGGTGTTATCTTGTTTCCTCAAGGGTGAAGGAATCATACATCAAACATCATGTGTTGACACTCCACAACAAAATGGACGAGTGGAGTGTAAACAGAGGCATATACTCAATGTAGCACGATCATGTCTCTTTCAAGCGGGTTTTCCGATTTGGTTTTGGGGCGGGAGTGTACTCACTGCAACTCACTTGATCAACCGCACACCTACTCCTCTTCTTGGTGGTAAAACACCTTATGAGTTGTTACATGGCTCGTCTCCTTCATATGATTCATTGCGTGTGTTCGGTTATCTTGCATACGCACATCGGAGGAGTAGAGACAAAGATAAGTTTGGAGATCGCAGCCGCAAATGCTTGTTTCTTGGATATCCTTATGGTAAAAAGGCGTGGAAATTGTTTGATTTGAAGAAAGAATAGATCTTCTATAACCGTGATGTCATTTTTCAGGAACACATCTTCCCGGGACTGTCTACAAATCATGACAATGATTTCTCGACACAACAAGAGAACATTATCTTTGATGATTAGACACTACCAATTACACCACCGCCTACTGTTATAGCTCTGCCTGTCTATGATGTCACCAATAATGCACCAACTCACCATAACTTCTTGGTCATGGTCAACAACATCGCAAGCCTTCTGTTTTGCTAAAACACTTTGTCACAAACTCCGTCAAGTTATCTACATACCTCTCTCTCGCTTTACCTACTACAATTATGGGCTCCTCTTCTTCGATCTCAGGTAATATAATGTATCCCATTTGCAATTATGTGTCTGACGCCACCTATTCTTTGAGTCATAAAGCTTTCTTAGCAGCTATCACATCTTCTTATGAACCTACAACATACAAAGAGGCTTGTCAAGATGAAGTTTGGTGTGACTCCATGGCAGAAGAACATGATTCTTTACAACTCAACAACACATGGATTGACACAGTGTTACCTCCATGAAAGAAAGCTATTGGGTGCAAATGGGTTTACAAGATCATATACAATTCTGATGGATCTATTTCATGCTACAAGTCACGCTTGGTCGCTCTTAGAGATCGACAACAAGAAGGCATCGATTACTATGACACATTTGCACCGGTTGTTAAACAATCCACTATCTGAATTCTTCTTGATGTTGCTGCTGCCAAGAATTGGAAAGTTCATCAAATGGATGTTCACAATGCTTTCTTACATGGTGATTTGGAGGAAGAGGTCTACATGAAACATCCTCCGGGTTTTGAACCCACTACTCCCAATCAAGTGTGCTTACTGAAGAAATCAATTTATGGTCTCAAACAGGCACCTCGATTTTGGTTCTCCAAGCTCAGCAATGCGCTACTTCTTATGGTTTTGTTCAGAGCAAGGCCGATACTTCTCACTTCTCCTACACAAAACCGGGTATTTGCATTCATATCTTGGTTTATGTTGACGATTTTGTGGTTGCTAGCAATTGCGTTTCTACTCTCTATCGATTCAAGATATATTTGAGTCAATGCTTTCACATGAAGGATTTGGGCAAGCTCAAATATTTCTTAGGTCTTGAAGTTGCTCGCAGTCCTGAAGGGTTCTTTCTATTTCAACGCAAATACGCCTTGGACATCATTGATGAGGCTGGATTGTTGGCTTATAAACCTTCTACAATTCCGATTGAACCAAATCACAAACTATCAACTGTTGCATGTCCGCCTCTTGTTGATCCACTGTCATATCGTCGCTTGGTTGGTCATTTGATATATCTTACTTCCACTCGACCTAAGCTCTCCTACACTGTTAATGTTCTTTCTCAGTTCATACAAGCTCCTCTAGAAGATCATTGGAATGCTGCATTACGAACTGTGAGATATTTAAAGGGCACGCCACGCAAAGGAATTCTTCTACGCTCAGATTCTATTCTTCATCTTACTGCATATTGAGATGCTGATTGGAGCGCTTATCCTCTAACACGTCGATCTCTCAATGCATATGTCATTCTTCTTGGCAATTCCCCTGTTTCATGGAAGACAAAGAAGCAACACACTGTTTCAATGTCATCCGCTGAAGCAGAGTATCGATCCATGGCCTATGCACTTCGAGAATTGAAATGGTTGAAAGAGCTTCTCTCTACTTTCGGTATTGACCATGACGCTCCAATGACTCTTTATTATGACAGCAAATCTGCTCTCCACATCGCTGCTAATCCTATTTTCCATGAACGCACCAAACACATTGAAAGGGATCGTCATTTTGTTCGCGATGCTCTCACATCCAAGCTTATTATCATCGAGCATTTGTCTACACATGATCAACCCGCTGACCTTCTTACTAAGGCATTGCATACTCCTAAGTTTCTTTACTTATTGTCCATGTTGGGGATTCAAGATATCTCACCGTCAACTTGAGGGGGGTATTGAGATAAATATGTATATATTTATACACTTAGGAATATTTCCTTATTCTTTGAGGTTTAGGTTAAGGTACATAATTGTATAAATACTTGTAACTATCGATATCAATAAACAACTTTTCCCCACAATTGTCTTCACATCGCGACCTCTTCCCCATCAAGTTTGCAGCTAACTACTTCTTTTTTGGTTATTTCTTTTCTAAATATAGATTTGAGATTCGATTTTGCTCTTTTGATGTCTGGTGAAAAGATTTGAAAGTATTGATTTTTGCTCTGACAGGTATGGGTCTGAGTTTTTTCAGAGTGTTGTGAACAAAGTTGATATCGTGTCATGGGCTGCTGTTGATCGAAGCCGACCTGATGATCACTCTGATGAACTTATTGGTTTTGTTACTGCAAAATTCGTGATTGCCAAAGAAAGCGAGGTGACTTCCAAATCTGTTTTTTCAAATAATTTTTTGTGACTGACCTTGCAAACTCCTGTAAAGTTTAGATCTTGAATGTTGAAAGAGTTCATAATGTTTCTGAGCAGTTTTGTAATACTGTTTTAAGTCACTGAATCATGGGTTTCAGGCAGTCTCTACTAGCTAATCGGGTAAACTATTTATCTGTAATGCAACGAGTCAAGTGCTGTTTTTTATGTCTTATATATATCTTCATCAGCTGGCAGATGGTTTCTGTGTCTTGCACAGATAGATGATCTAATATGCTACGATTCCTCAAGAAAAGAAGAGACTTTGATCTACATCTTGACACCCGGAGTTGTTGAAACATACCGAAATCGTGGAATCGGTATGCCTCTTATAATAGTTCATATCCGAAATCAGTTCTATATATATATATATTGCTTGGTAATATTTTCTGACGTTTCTGCAACTTTTGACTTTATCAGCAATGTCACTTATAAGTGAGGTGATTAAGTATGCTTCTGGTTTATCGATGTGCCGAGGAGTGTACCTTCATGCGATCCGTTTGTACAAAAGATTGATGTTCAGATGCGTTAGGAGACTACATGGATTCTATCTAATCAACAGACAGCATTTTGATGCTTTCTTGTTTGTCTACTTCCTCAACGGCTCTCGATCTCCTTGCTCACCCTTGTAAGGAGATTACACACACATACCAAGTCTTTAGTTCTCTTAACCTCTGTATTTTTTTGGTGAGTTAAGTAATATATATAATGGTTAAAACAATTTGCTGCAATCTGCAGAGAGGTAGCAATGTTTGTTGTGAATTATATGAAGAGTGGAATCAAGTCAGTGAGATCAAAGCTGTTGAGGAAGGAGGAGAAAGGTTTGAAACGGCTGATTTGTAAAGACACAGATTGCGTCTTACCCAAGCAAACCAAACCAAATCTCGGGTCATCATCAGGCCGGTACGAACTCCTTTAATTTAAAACTATAATTTCGATTTATTTGATTTTTCATTGTAGTAAAAATGCTGTAAATTTTCACCATTATTAGTGTTTTTTATTTTTTGGTTTTTATATGTTGATCATTACGTGTTAATCAACTGTTGGAAGTTCAAAGAGTTTTTTTTTCACAACCCTTGATAAAATAGTTAGTTTTGTTGAAAATAGCTCTTTTGCTTCATTGACAAGCTATTCGAAAAACAAAAAACAGAGATAAACCAGCTCTCAATGTCAAAAAATAGCTTAAACAAAACAAATATCGTTTACAAACCCCAAAAAATAAAGCCTAAAAGAACCCCAACAAAGGCCAAAAGAAACAAGGATTTTCACGCTGTGGCAATGGCGGCTTTTTCTTCTTCCTCCATCTCCGTCATTACTTTCCTCCTCTTAGCACCTCTTTGTCTTTCACGTGAGTCACCTACACAAATTCCAAACGGAACCCTAGATCTTTCTTTACTCTGGTATGGCAATTTCACACCGATCCAAAAAGAGAGGGTTCAAGATTTCATAGAATCGCTTAACTTCGATGCCAAGGAAGGTCTTGACCCGAAGGTATCATCGTGGTGGAAAGTGGTGGAGAGTTACCTAGAGAGGTTTGAGGTGAAGGAGATTTACCGACAAAAGAGTAAAAACAAAACCGTTGCTCCAAGAATTAAGGTAAAGATTGTCCGGAGTTATGTGGATGAGAAGATGATGTATGGAAAGGAATTGACAGTCGAAAATGGTGAGAAACTTGTTGAAACGGCTACGGGAAATATGTCCAAAGTGGTTCCCGTTATATTCCTTGCGGCTGAAGTTAGGGCTCTTGGCGTAGGGTTTTGTAACGATACTTGCCAACGCTACTCTCTTACCATCAATGATCTTAAAGGTTTGGCTTTCTTCTCGTTAATCGAATCAACTAGATCAGGAAAGGGAATTTGGTCAAATGTCGAGTTTTATCGAAGTTTTACGTAATTCTATGTGATAAGTTTTGGAATTTGTTCTGGTTGATAAGTTTACGGGTTTGGGTTATGTATCGGGTTTTATCGATTGGATATTTGTCAAAATATTTGACTTAAATGTCACGTAGGTAAAAAGAAAGCACAACCATACATAATGGTGAGCAACCCGGAGGTTCAATGTCCCGGAGAATGCGCCTGGCCTTTCCACAAGGCAGATAAAGGTCCACATGGCATGACTTACCAACCGCCAAGTGGTGAAGTTGGAGCCGACGCATTGGTTGTTCAGCTAGCCACCGGTTTAGCGGACGTAGCCACCAATCCAGCTCTGATCGAATCTTTATTCAAACCTGAGAGCACACCTTATAGCGCTGATCAAATCCACCGTTCTCCGATGGATATTCTGGACCCTGCAACCAAGTGCTTTCGAGTGTTCGGATCCAATGCGTTTCCGGGTTTTACCGGTAAAATTCGGGTTGACCCGTTAACTGGTGGAGCCTTTAATTCACATGGAATCAACCACTTGAAATTCTTGATTCCTTCTGTTTGGGACCCTAAAACCAAATCTTGCTGGACTCCTATGTAACCGTTATTATTACATGTTAACAAAGCTTTTCACCTTTAATTATTACTAGGTTCCGCGCTATAACATGGGGTTAAGTTTTTTTTTAATTTAAATATTTAGGTATAACGAACTATGAAACTGATCTAAAAGATAAAAATACCCGAATAAATTTTAAATCAAAATAACTAAACCTCCAAATTAAAAGAACCGAATCCAACCCGAAAAAGTACCAGATTGTATCATATATCTATGTACCTGGAAAACCTAACTCAAATCCGAACCATAACTGATCAAGAACCGTATTTTGTACCCGATATATTTCTATTAAATTTGAGTTTTTTAAAAGTTTTTGTTATTAAATCTTTATTAATTTTAATTTTTTATATAAAACTACTCAAATTCGATATATACTAAACCGAACCCGACCAAAAAAATAAAAATACTCGAATGATTCTTAAAGCAAAAGAACCAAAAACCCGTAACCACAAAAAATCTGGCTCAAACCCGGGTACCCGAATATTTTTAATGTTTAGTTTTCCTTAAACAAATATTCTTTCTATTTTTTTAAAACAAATATTTTCTAAATATTAATTATTATAATTTTTTTAAAATGAACGATCAAGATTTAAAAAGATAAATTTAAATAAACGGCTAAGATTAGAACCTACATATTCAAATTTAATTTTAGAAGATAATGCAAGATTTTTTGGATCAAGAAAATCACATATTTAAATTTACCTAATTATTAGGATTAGTAAAATAAAATTTGACCGGTCCAAATTATAGGTTAATTTTATCCTATACTTTATAACACGTAAACTGAAGTCCAAAATATAAGGATACATCTGCTTTAATATATAAAAATGACAAAATCGATCTGTCAGGAAATAGGAAATAAGAAATTCCATGATTAAGTATTTGATCCAAAAAAAAAGACGAAAAATGCTAACAAGCAAGAAAATAAAGCTCAAAGATTTGTAACTATTCATGAATTGAGAAAATCCAAGTAATGAATAGTATACTTTGTTTGAACACTGAATAAGAAGTTACAAAAGTCCCAATTGATATTAAATTTAATTCGAAAAAACTAGTTGTCTCTTTATCATCCTAAAAACTGATATAAAATCATATATATTAGTGATTATAATTATCATTGATTGCAAATAAATAGGATCATCCAGATAGAGAAATGAATATTTTTTGTATGTTACTATTATTTTTATAGTAATTAAAACTTCTCTAAACCTTGTATATATAGTCTCATTGTTCAACTTCTTCATCGCGCTTGTCCTACAAATTAAGGAGTAAAAACATCGATATGGGAAAGGTATACATTTTTGTATTTTTTTAGCAATTTGTTACGTAAAATTATACTATGAACGTTAATATGTTTGGGATTTGTACTAATTAGAACAAGCAGAGTAAAGAATCAAATAACAAGTCTCAAGATCAGACGAAGAACCAGAAAAATGGAGAATCAAATAACAAGTCTCACGATCAGACGAAGAACCAGAAAAATGGAGATTCAAATAACAAGTATCAAGATCAGACGAAGAATCAGAAAAATGGAGATGTAGTGGATAAGTCTGATAAGAAGAACCAATGTAAAGAAATTGTTCTGAAGGTTTACATGCATTGTGAAGGATGTGCGTCGCAAGTTTCGCATTGCTTGAGGAGATATGATGGTAATATTTTCAATTAAAGGAAACATGATTAGCTTATTTTCTCCTCTTTATAATTGGAATTTTTTTCATCTCAATCAAAAGATATCAATGTTAAGTATTATTAATCTTTTCTTTTATAGGGGTTGAAAAAGTTAAGACAAAGATTAAAGACCATAAAGTGATTGTGATCGGAAATTTTGATGATCCAATGAAGATACTGTGTAGAGTGCAGAAGAAATTTAGTAAAAATGCTGAGTTAGTTTCCCCAAAACCTAACCCTAAACAAGATGAGAAGAAGGAGCCACAACAAAAGAAACAAGTAAGTTTTTATGTATCTATTTTGTTATAGATATATACTCATTTATACAAATTACAACTTAGAAATATGAACCAAGATTACCAAGTTGTGATAACCTAGTGAAAACAAGAAGTAAACTTGTCCGTCATGATTTTGATTTATGTCGGAAACTCCTTAAAAAATAGTTGAGCTTTGGAGCCAGGTAATTTTCCGGATTAACCAAAAAGTACTTCTTTTTTCTTTTAAAATTTCATTAATTAACCAAAAAGAACTTAGAAATATGAAATAATTTAATTTGATAAATACCAACTATTATTTACTAATTTCTTTTGCGACTGGTTTCAGAATACTCCGCAGATAAAAACTGCAGTTTTGAAAATGAATATGCACTGTGAAGGATGTGTTCATGAAATCAAAAGAGGCATTGAGAAAATAAAAGGTAACATAAATTATACTATTAATTTTCAATACAAAGCTAAAAAAAGTTAATATATGATATGCTTTTTCTATCTAAAGGTATCCAAACGGTGGAACCAGACCGATCAAAGTCAACAGTGGTTGTACGAGGAGTCATGGATCCTCCAAAACTTGTGGATAAGATTAAGAAAAAACTTGGGAAACATGCAGAGCTTGTAAGTCAAAACACAGACAAAGATAAAGACAAAGACAAAGACAGCAAGATCAAGAACAATAAAAACAATGAAGATGGATACAAAATCTTTAGTTACCCTCCTCAATATTCAACTCAACATAGTTATCCTTCTCAGATGTTTAGTGACGAAAATGTACATTCGTGTTCGATTATGTGATCTTGACTCTTACCATTAGAGTCTAGATAATGTTATGGTTTTGATTTTTACACGTTCTATACCTCAATAAAAAGTTTTAATTCCAGTACTTAAATTTAGTGTCTCCCAGAACGCAATTAGACATGTGTATTGTAATAATACAATTCGAGTTGTAGTTTATATTTAGCTCTGGACCTTTTGGTTCAATTAATTTGTTAAAAAACAAATCGGGCGTTATAGTGTAATTAAAAAAGAATATAGGTTTATTTGTAAATTTTAAGAGGTTGGGGTTTATTTTGTAATAACTTAAAAGTTTTTGCTGCATTTATCTCAAAGAGAAAAAGGGGAGTGAGGAGGAGAGAGATGATGAATGTCGAATTAGGGTTCATCAAAATTTGAACAAAATACGCCTGCTTTGATCGAGTTTTAATTGCAGAAGAAGAATCTGGATATTGGGTTCACTTCAAGTAAGTATAACTTTTGCTCTTTTCTTATTTTTCCGAGTAAAATCCACTTCACATTGTCACCAGATATTTCGGTTCAGTACATGCTAAATGGTACGATTGAGAAATTGTTTTCGAATAAATGAAAGAAGAGATTAGATTTGATGATGAATCGCTCATGAAAATCCGGTTAAAATTAGATTGAGAAATGATAGTTTGAAGACGAGAAGAAGAACTCGAGGGATTTATTGCGTAAATCGTTATACTTTATGTTTTGGGTTCTGCTATATAGATTCGAGCTTGAATCTTTCTATCCATCAGCTGTTATTCTGATCAAATATCCATGAGTACAGATTCCATGTATTTGGAAAATGCAATTTGGCGAATTGGTTTCGATTGTTTGGTTGTTGACTTTTCTTTGTGCGTCTCTGTTGCAGGGGTGAATTAAGAGTTTTTAAGTAAGTTGAGATGTCAGTCAAAGCAAGGAGGATTTCTGGTAGATTAGAGAATGTAGTAACTAAGGCTAATTATGCATTTGATCCGGTGGACGATGACAAAATCATAAGAAACCGGCTTCTAACCCGAACCACAACCACTCGAGGCGAACCTCCATTGAAGAAACTTCAGAAGAAGTTCACTTCTTTTGTTATCGAAGTGGATAAAGAAGAAGAGAACTATAACGATTGTAATAGACTTGCAAAAGCGTTCTTACAAGAACTGTCTACTTTCGAGATCCCGCTTCTGAAGAGCCAAGCTGTTGTAGAAGCAAACCGTAGGGAGAAAGAGAGCTTTCACGAGGTGAAAGATGTGACAGAAAGGCAGATAATGCAGGCGAAAGCTGAGATTGAAGATCTAAAGAAGCAGCTTGAGGAGAGTAAAATAGAGAGACAGCATAAAGAGGAGTGTGAGACGATAAGGAAACTGATTTCTGCACAACCACCTAGGTCAGAGACAGAAAAGGTCATATATGAATTGAAGAAGGAGATTGCTGAGCTGGAAGCAGAGAGCACTGCAAGTTGGAGATTGCTTGAGCTAAGGAAGAAGCAATTTGCTCTGTTGTTGCATGTGGTAATGTAAAAAACCGAGCTTTTTAGTTTGCAGTTTTCATCACGCAAGACATATTTGTGTTTGAGTTTGTAATTGTGAACCATTTTTTTTTTGGAATGTAGGTGGATGAGTTGCAGAACACAATGGAAGATGAGCAGAAGAGTTTGGTGGACGAGATTAGGACAGCATTGGAAGATCAGAGGAACATAACTGACCCCATGTCTGTTGATTAAGTCCAACTTTGGAAGAAACCTACATTGTGTTTCAAGTGTTTGATTTGTCTTCTATATATTTCCGGTTTCTGATATGCATATGTTAACCGAAACTGCTGTGATCTTAACTAGTGTCTTCTGTTTACCAAAACCCCGAGATTCGGTTGGAACACTGAGAAAACAAGATACTGTAGTTTCTTTATATTTTGTTATGAGATAATATCCGGTTATCTGAATCCGGTTCTCGAAATCGTCGAATATGAATATTCGTATAAAATCGGTTTGTATGCAATATTTTGACAGTTACGAACGGAAGAATTTAATATAAAAAATTGAACCATTTTCCTCTTTTGACTTGGTTCGAAAGGTTTCGGTTACCTGGTCTTATTTAAAGGTATGGAGTTTTAGGTTTTTGTGTGTTTCGGATGGAGTCTAATTTCTATACTTATCCTCGAGGATATTTTTAATTATAAGTGTGATAACATAATTAATATTTTCTGCAAATTCGAAATCCACAAGCAAAGCTTAGTGTAAAATTTTGGAAATAATTAATAATTAATTTAAAAAAATAATGCAAATAGGCTTTATAGTCCAAATGTAGGTTTCTATTTTCTTAAGAAAAAATTGAGCAGACTAAGTGTTCGTATATTAATACACGTATCTCCAAAATTTACTTAAGTCTCTCTCATGTCACAATCTTAAACACTCAAATTTAACTTTGAGTGTTTAATTTGAACTAGGAAATTATAACATTATCTTTATGCTTTGACTATAAAATTATACATTTGTTCTTACAAATATCACCTTACCAATAATAGAAGATGGCAACTTTCGATAAAATGTGATACATTTCTGATGTAAAGTGTTATATTTATAACTGAATCAAACTGAAAAGCAATGTATTTTATAAGTTAACAAAAAAAAAAGCAATGTATTTTATAAGTTAACAAAAAAAAAAGCAATGTATTTTATTATATAAATAAATATTGCTTAAGTATTCAGTGAATCAGTTTTTAATATGAAACATCTAGTTATGTATTTGTTTTTATAATTTAAAATATAAGATGTATAGTGACGTTTAAAATGCTATTATCTATTTATTATACATCTATTTTGTCTCCTCTTAAAGTCAAACAAAAATAAGATTGTGTCACTTTCGAGACTCTATTAGTTCACTTCTTCCTAACCATCCCCAACTAAATTTGAATTCTTAATAGATAATATATATAATTTACAAAATATAACTAATTAGTATTTACAAATTTCTGAAGTCTAAAATGAAAGATTAATATATTATACAAACATACATATTACAATCAGTTACAGAGTCGTGACTGTATGAAAAAAAAAAAAGGCTTTTGCCTAAGACCCGAAAATATATAAAATTTTTGGGACCACTTATTCTTAAAAATGTGATGTAGCATATTGGTAAGAGGCCCTTTTAATTAATCATCTAACCAAGGTTAGAGTCCTACTTATGTTGTTATGAATTTTTTTTTTTAAACAAATCGAAATTAAATAGAAGAAATTTTGTTCATGTTTTAAATAATAAACAATGGAAATAGCTGAATAGGTTTTAAAAAAAAAATTGAAAACTTCTAAAATAAAAATGAAAAAATATAAAATCATAATTCTAAACGAAAATGAAAGGAAATTCCTAAATTTTAAAAGGAATACTAAATTTATAAATATGTTTAGGCTTATTTACAGAAAAACAAACTAAAAACAATTTTCCTAAATATTCTTCTAAACAACTGAAATACTTTTTTAATTTTGGGAGAGTATTCGTTGTCTTTCTTTAAATTTGTTTTGTTTTATTAATAATTTTTTTAATATATAATACTTATGTTAAAAAATTATTGAGAGGGCCATTTTTACTAATTCGCCTTAGGCCTCTCTAAGTCTGGGTACGGCACTGGTTTTGTATATACACAGTCGAAAAATAATCAAGACACAAACTGTATAAAAGTTAATTAACAATATATATGTTGCTATGTATAAATCTATATCCACATAAAAAAATAATGCTAATGTTTTTCTTTAGTCTCTATTCACGAAATGGCCAAGGCTCCGAACAAGTTTGCCTGCAAACAAAACAACAAAAGATACTTGTAAGATCGTCAAAGTTCAAGATAATATGTGTGTGTATGGTCTCTAACTTACTCTATGATGTCTTTCCAATAAGAATCATTAGCTTCATCATCAATGATGTCACACCAAGGCTGATGATCTTGTGTGAACGTTGAGGTCGATGAAGGATTTGAAGTATGATCATTCTGCTTCATAACTTCTTTGTTCTTGACCATCATTTGGTTTTGCTTAGACTCATCAGGAGATGCAGGAATCAACAATGGAATAGAGTTCTGATCATCTTGATGAGAAACAACTCGAATCGGGCTAGATCGAGGATGAATATGAGAGAGGGTTTGGGTTTGATCATAAGCATTTTCACTAATACTTGGTAGATTCTCTAAGAAAGAAGATTGGCCAAAGAGGTTATTGTTGGTGCGATCAAAGGAAGAAGAAGAAGAGGTCATGTTGTTGTTGGTACTAAGGACTTGAATCATACTATGTAACAATTGAGCTTTAGCAACACTTGTTGCATCCAATTGTATAGTTTGATTTAGATTCAAGAAATTGTTGAAATTTGCTGCAGCTAATAGTTGTGGAAGAGCTGCAAGAACATTTAGATGATCGGTTCTTGGTCTATGAGTCACTGGATCGATTCCCATCTGAATGAGTTTCTTTCGAATATGTGTGTTCCAATAATTCTTTATTTCGTTATCAGTTCTTCCTGGGAGATGACCAGCTATTGAAGACCACCTTTGTAAAAAAAAATACGTATATGAAAGTGGATTAGTTAAGCCTTATATAATTATTCATATAATATAAAGTTTTTCAAACTCTTAACAAGATTAATATTTAATTATAGTCTTTAACATTGACGAGTGCACCAAGAAAACTCCAGTGTAGCAGGTTTTTCATTTATAATTCTTCTATACTTCAACTAACCAAAAAAAACTATACAATAGCATATATAAAATTGTACACTTTTTAGACTTTTTCTTTGATATATAAATAAGACTGATGAAATAGAGATCAAAATTCTAGAAACATTAAAATTTGATTTGTATATAAAAAAGAAAAGAAAAAATATTAGAAATCTATTTAATCAAATCTTATCATATTGTAGTTTAATTTCCTTAATTTTTAATTTGATTTTCTCGTCTAAAGTGAAATAAAAATCTAATAATTTTAGCATTAAAAAAAAAAGAAGTCTATCAAAATCACTAATAATAATTTGCAGTAAGAATTTTATAAAACACAATAAAGAATGATCTTATAAAACTAATATAGTATAGAAAATTTGAGATGTTTTCTGATTTTTGCTTTTGATGATGATCACAAATATTAAAGTAAAAAAAAAAAAAAAAGAGTAAGAAGAATTACTTGTTTCCAAGAAGAGAATGAAGGTTGATGATGGTTTGTTCTTCGTCGGGAGTGAAGTTTCCTCTTTTGATGTCAGGTCTCAAGTAATTAGTCCATCTTAATCTGCAACTCTTACCACACCGGTTTAAACCGGCTTGCTTAGGAAGAGCTCTCCAACTTCCATGGCCATGTCTTCTTATGTGATTTATAAGTTTCTCATCTTCTTCTGGTGTCCATGGCCCTTTCTTTAATCCACTCTCATCACAACTTGGTGATCTTCCCATTTTCCTACTAATGTACTTTAAGTTAATTAACAAAAAATCAAAAGGTAGATTGAGTTTAATTATGATTACATATATCTGAGATTGTTTTACCTGTGATTAAGAAGATGAATGATTGAGAAGAGAGAAAGATCTTAGTTAATAAGGCTAAGTGGTTTGGTGTTTGCTTTATATATACACAAACATAGAAGAAGAGTTTGTGTGTGTCTTGTGTCTTGTCGGAATAAGATCTTAGTTAGCTATTAATTGTGACGTATCATTTTGACTTTAATCAAATCAATAATAAGTGAAATGATGAAAATGCCCTTGATTATACTATAAGAAAAAAAGATGAGAGGAGGAGAAGAAGAAGAAGATGTTCAAGTTTGTGAAGCAATGTGTCGAATAAAAGTTGCTGCAACTAATTCATGTTGACAATTGTAATTTATCTTTTAAATAAATAAAAGTTAGTTATTTACGAGAGAGCTTAATATTCAAAGAGAATCTAATTAAGTCTCGTATCCTCTATATAATAAAAATGTAACTTTTTATAAAAATAATCTTAAGATGATATGGTATATTATATTGTATGCTATTGAAATTTAGTTGTTTTCATAGAAATATTATAAGAGTATTTTCGTCTAACTATATTTACATTTAGAATTAACTCTTAATATATTTTATTTAAGTAAAGTGTATCTCTTAAATTAATAACCGAATAATATTTCAGGAAATGTTACAACTTATTTTAATTAAGAACACTATTAAATGAATTCATAAAACTTCTATATTAATAATATTATTTGCCGGAAAAATTTGTATATATATATGTAAGCAAAAAACTTTAATAATCTACATGTATTAACCGCCAAATAATATACATAATATCGTATATTTTATAATAAATAAAAAAAAACTTAAATATACTTAGTATATAATTTTCAGAAATATCAATATCTTGGTTATTTGATTGATAATAAATTCACCTAGTAAATATAACATACAGACGAAGGAAATACATTTAGAAGGTGATGAATTTCATGGGATTTAAACAATAAATATATATATAGGAATCTAAATGAAGATGAGTCTAAAAATCTAAATGACATGAGTTTAAAACCCTACATAAATGCGGGTCTAAAAAGTAAAATGAAGCCTCATATGCCGAACTACACAATGTTGTAAAGCGCAATAGATATTTAGTATTTAACGTTGTATTTTGTTTATACCGGAGAATGTTAGACTTACCAGAACAATCTTGTTCCTTGGTAGCCTGTGTAGAATTCGTTGACATGTAGGCAAGAGGGACTGGTGAGTATACATGATTTGGTAAATAATTAAGAAAATGACAAATTTAGCAAAAATATGTAACTACATATAAAAAAAAGAGCAAAATACCCCTACTTAACATGTTACCTCACTAAAATTTTTACCATTATAAATCAATTTTCTAAACATGTTACCATGTTTTGTTTTGTTCACGTTTTCACCATTCTAAACCAATTTCCTAACATGTTACCTTGCTAACGTTGTTACCATGTTTCCTTTTGTTCACGTTTTTACCACTTTAAACCAATTTCCTAGCATGTTACATTGTTAGCCTTGTTACCATGTTTCTTTTTGTTCACGTTTTTACCATTCTAAACCAATTTCCTAGCATGTTAACTTGCTAACCTTATTACCATTTTTTTTTTGTTCACAGTGCCAAGCAATATTTTATACTGCTTTCAAGGTAAGATATCTATATTTACCTTAATAACGTGTTTATATCCTTACGTATGTTACTTTGCTACATTTTTTAAATCACTGTAGGGGCAAAACAATCAATTTGATGATGAGAGAGATGAAAGTGGGACCCACGGTTAGGTTCTCAATTAATATGACGTTGTGGTTGAATTTTGCAGGATGGTTGCTGCGGGACATGTTGCCTTGGGAGAAATGATTAATGTCTACTGCAAGTAACCTCAGATGCCAGATTGCACGATGTTGTAAATCGCAATAGATATTTAGTACCAGAATACTGATTTAGCGTTGTATTTTATTTATAACAGAGAATGTTAGACTTACCATAACAATTTTGTTCCCTGGAAACTTGTATAGACTTCACTGGCCCGTAAGTAAGAGGGGATTGTGAATATGTATTACCTTGACTACCAGTTCTCATAGCACCACATAGTGGACTGTCTAATTCAGTAACATGTGTCTCAGTGCTCTCTGCAAAAGGAAGAAAACAGTTTATACCGATAAACATTAACCGAGGTAAGTACTGTACCACAAATAAAAGATTGAGGTAAGTAATGAACCAAGGTAAATATCATTTATTGTGAGACACATACACATCTCGGCAAAGCGTTTACCCCTTTTTCAAACGTTAATTATTAAGTAATTTATATGTTGTTTAGTGAAAAAATATTGAATCACTTATTACCATAAGTGGCTTGATTTGTTAAAAGATGAAAAACATTTAATGTATGTGCATCACCATTAATACACATATGTCGTGTAGAGAAGCGCGTGGAAAAATGTAATTTTTTTTTTGTTTTTTCTTTAATTTAATCTATTGACTAGGGGTAGAAACATAAAATCATGTATTGAAAAGAAGATGATTCGAGACCCACAACTAGTTTTCTAATTATTTATTATTCTATGTACATTTACCCAAATTTTTCTAAGTTATAAGTAATAATACCATAGATATATATGGGTTTCGAGCTGTGATCGTGTAATTCAATAATTGGAATAATAATTTTAGAATAATTAATTAATAATAATTTGAAAACCAACAAAAATTAATTAATTAATAATTTATAGTGCTACGTTGGCTCACAACTATTTAAACATAATGTAGAAAGGAGACAAACAGTGCCTATAATAGTATGGATTACTGTTCATTGGTCAACTAATAACAGAATAATGATATATACTCAAATTATATAATTATTGGATCGTGTTCGAATCAATCAATAAAATAAAACGTTTTAGTTTTTTTTTCTTATACCACATACATACAAATTTGTATTTATTGTTTCAAACATATGTCATAAAATAAAATAAAAATAAATAAAGTTGTAGATATGGTGGTTGTTCATTGTTGGTATAAATCTAGTTTTAAGCACATTAAGACACGCAAATAATTTCGTTTTTTAGATCACAAACCCAATGGGACCCCCAAAACCCTAACACTTTTAACTACCAATTTTGTCTAATTAATCTTTGTATGTAAATATATTTATGCACATGACAATCTTAAATTAGTTGTAACATTTTAACGAAAATAATATTTAATTGAAAGTAGGAAAAAGATAATAATTCGTACATTAGAAGTTTCCAACTAATCCGAATGTGACAGTTTTCTCACAATTGATCTTCCTATAGAGCTCAATACATATAACAAGGTTCCTCACAGTCTTACCTAAGTATATATATAATCTTGATTAATATATAGTTAAATCGTTAAATGTCGATTTGAATATTGAAAATAAAATAATTAGTTGTGATATCACAGGTGACGAGTACATGATATTCAATGATTTTAATGTGTAATCCATCAGATTTAGACTGCTTTCAAATTACACACATCTTCATAACAAATTAAGGAAAATGAACCCTTGATAATTCTCAAATAAATAAAAAGTTTCCAATGGTAAATAAAATCTCCTTAAATTAATAAGAGGACAAAACAACATTATCCTAATCTATAGACTAATTTTCTCAATAATGCACAAACCAACGCCATAAAATTATAAATACGGACGTTAATCCTTTTATGTGCTTTAAATATATGTATTTGTACACGGCACATATAATTAAAAAACAAGTATAATTTTGCGTACTAATATATACGTATACATATAATTAAACCATCAATATTTACTAAAATACAAAATAAATAATGCACTCACGCAAGCTAAATCTTGATCATAATACTCGTAGTTCCCAAACCATAACACAACATAACTTTAATAGTAGTAATTAATTCACTTAATTAATTACGAGCCATGCAAATATGCAATGCATGTAACGTTACGTTAACAATTATTTTTAGTGCACTGTCACACTAACCAGCTAGTGGACGAAATCAGATTTTATCATTCTTATGATGCTTTATGTTTAATTTGGTCTCTCTTATTCAAATATAATCCATAAGCAATACATTGTTAATTTTTTTTTGTTAACTAGGGAGAGGTTTTATATGTTTATGTCAATATTTCGATTGCTAATAGCAGACAAATAAATAGAGTAAAACATATTCTCATAAAAAATAAAATTAAAAGTTACAACAAATTAAATAAATTCATGCGCTTAAACTACTAAACCTACTAGATCGGCGATTTTTAAAGATCGGATTCAACAGATTTGATAAATATGAATCATAGCAATGTAGCGACATTAGAGATTTGATCTGGCTCATTCTCTAAAGTAGTTTGATAAATAATAATAATAAATATAATTTCTGCTTTCTTTCGATCAATTAGTAATCTATATTAACCCAAAAATAGTTGATATATAGACTACACAATAAACAAAGACTAACTAATACACGTAACTGTATAAATTTCACATATATCTCATTTACCTTCTACAAAGACTTTTAGCTAGTAAAAATAAAGGTTTCGTTAAACTATAGATTTGTCTATTTTAAAGCAAGGACTTGACCTTTTTGCAACACATTTTATTTGTTATCTGTTTAAATATGTCAAAGATTATGAAATTACACATTACTGTCTTTTCTTTGCAATGTCTAAAAAACTTTTGTTAACCCTAAAAAACTTGTTAGTTTCTCTGGTCAAAACAAAAAAAATTACTTAGCGTAAGAAACTTGCATTGTAAGAAAAATTACCAACCAGTTTTCAAAGTTTTTTTAATTGATTTTTGTAATAATATTGAAATCCAACTTAAAATTATTAGTTGCACCAATTACTTTTTTTTACCGTTGTGTGAGTCAGTCGCGTCAGTCACTTTTTTACCCTTACAATATTTCTAATCAGAATTCAAATACACATGTTTAATTTAGTTTAAACTTTAAAATAATCCAAAAACATATGTAAACTGTCTTATTTACAGAGATTTTGTTAAAAAAGAAATAGGAATATTGGAAGGAAAAAATATTGCTTTAAAATTTGGAGGAAGTGCCGATCCTGACATAAAAGATTTGATATATAAGATTAGATTATGAGACTCCTCACAAATAAAGTTCAAATTCAAATTTTTTATTTTTAATGTATAACTTTTATAAAAAATTATAGTATAAAATAAATATTTTTAAAAAATTGAATGCTACTACAATCTACAAAACAATGAGAAAACAAATAGGATTAATAAAATTTCTAACAATCAAATGACTATGTCAAATGACAGAATTTAAAATCCAATTAGTTTTTACATCATTATGTAGATTTAGTAAAAACATTAAAACTTAAATCTATATAATAAAAATGAAAAACCAAATCGAATTTGTGAAATTTCAAACGGTCAGAATGACTGAATCCAAAATTCAATATAGTTTTCATATCATTATATAAATAAGTATCATTTTTTATTAAAAAAAAAAACTCAATTAAAAAATTCAAAATTTGAATACTTAAATCTACACAAAAATGAAAAATCAAATCGAATTATTGGAATCTCTAACGATCAAAATAACGGGATCCAAAATCCGACTAATCTTTGCATAGTTATGTAAATCAGTATAAAAATCGTAAATTTTTTAAAAGTTTGAAATTAAAGTCTTTAAATATATATTTAAAAAAAATCTCTTTAAATATATATAAAAAAGGGTTTAAATAATAGAAAAAAGGATGGAAAGTTGACCTGGCCTGAGAGAATGTAGCAAGTATGAAGCGACATTATATTATAAGCTCATAACAACATCCCATCTTTTTGCAGTAAGAAACGCCATGTGAATCTGGAGACAGAAACAGGAACAAAACAAAATGCATGCTGAGATTAGGAAAACTAACACCATTCAATTATGAGCCAAATAATTCCAACAATGATGGAGGAACCAAAAACAAGAAACAAATTACCTTTTTCAAAACAGAGTTCATCGTGCATTATTGAGAGAATGATGAAGAAGTGTTGAGAGAGTGCAAACTAACGTCGAATGTGTCTCTGCTTAAAACAGAGTTCATCGTGCGTTATTGAGAGACTGATGAAGAACTGAAGAAGGACTGATGAGAGAATGATGAAGAAGTGACGAGAGAGTGTTGAGAGAGTTAATTATAAAATAAGAAATAAATAACATTTTTAAAACGGTAACAAAGCGAACGGTAAAAAAACAGTATACAATAGACTTTGACAACTATAAGTCAAATCAGATTGATATGAATCATTTATATAAATATATAATTCACTTATTAAACAGTTTTTACATGTTTTGTTTGTGAGTTTGTTCACACAGAAGAAAAGAATAAAAAAGGGGAAAATGTTCATTTAAATACTGAAGTTACATCAAAAAGCCAAATTAATATCAAACTACATGTTTGAGAATTAGAACTGTTAAACGTAGTTAGTGTTCTGTGAATAAGCAGACCAAAAATTATCCCCAATTTGCAAACCCTAATTTCTTCTTCCTTTCTCTTGTGTCGATTCCTCCTTATCTTCTTTCTCTTCTTTCATTTATATGTCAACAGGTTTCAACTAAACTGATAGGTTCATTTGGATACATCGCTCCAGAGTTTGCATTATCGGAAGTTTATACTAGGCCTGGGATTCCGAACCGAACCGATCGGTTCGGTTCGGTTCGGTTCGAAAATTTTGATTTTCGGGTCGAACCGGAATAGTGGTTTGGTTAATTCGGAACAAAATCTAAATAGGTTTCGGTTATCGGTTGATAACAACTTGTTCAACAGCGGTGGAGTAACGAGCCGAATCTGATACTGATGCCGACGAAATTCCGACGCCGGAATGAGAGAGTCCAGAGAGGAGATCGACGAAGGCGCTCACGATTACAGCGTGACTCCTCTTCCCATTCATCCTCAAGTACCATGCGAGCATCGATTCCAAGCTTTCCCAATCTTTAGCCAA
>WJSH01004106.1:114369-168649 GCA_009757365.2 Lepidium campestre
GGAAGACGACGACGGAGAAGAGGAGGAAGACGACGACGGAGAAGAGAAGACGACGACGACGAAGAGTCGAAGACGAAGACGAAGGAGTTCTCAGATCTAGATCTGAAATTCTTTTGATTTCGGTTTTTTTGGAACAAACCGAAATAACCGATTTCCGAACCGAACTGAACCGAAATTTAATTCGGTTTAAATCGGTACACTAAGCTCATTTCCAAAAAACCCGAATTCCGATTTAACTGTACCGTACCGATCCGAATAAACCGATTCGCAGGCCTAGTTTATACAGTGAAAATTGATGTATATACCTTTGGAGTAGTCATGCTTGAGCTCTTAACTGGTCGGAAGCCTCTTGACAGGTTTCTTGCTTAGTATATCAATAGCTAATGCTGAGCAAAAACCATTGATTTAGGTTTTATTAAGTAATATTACACACAAAGTGACCAAGCTTCTTTGCTAATCTTCATGCCGACACCAGGATGCTACCTACAACATCCAATTGCAATGCTTATTATCAATAATTTGCATGTGGAAAAGAATACCAGTAATTAAAGTTTAAGAGAAGATAACCTAAGACAATGGAGAAATCGACAAAAGAGAGAGAAGATAATGGATAAATCAACACAAGAAAAGAGAAGAAGAAATTAGGGTTTGCTTCTCAGTTCCTCGTGCTTAGCGGGACTCCTTTTCTAATTAGTTCTATATTAATTTGGCTTTTTGGTATAATAAGTTCAATATTTAAATGATCATTTTCCCAATAAAAAAACCATTTATCAAAAAAATTAATGATCAAACGAACAAATTTAATACAAGCCTATTTTAAAAGCCATAACCAAAAAGATAACAACAGTTACGAAAAAAATCAAAACCATGAAAACAGATGTGTTTATGTGTAATCAAGAAACATGTTTTTTCATTTATTTCTGATTCGTGGCTCCTTTCTTCTTCAGAAGATTTCCAACTTTACCAAACAATGTCTTCTTCTTCTTCTTTTCCTCTTTTAACAGTTCATCTTCTCTGCTCAATCCATTTCCAGGTGATGTTTTCTTTTGCTTTATCATGTTCAATTCTTCCTCTTCTTCTTTTGCAGACTCTTCTTCTGCTTTTCCTTTGAGGTAAACATCTTTCTTATCAATCTCACAACTTTCCCACATTTTAGATTCAACTTCAACTGTATCATCATCATCTGGACAATCTTCCTTCTTTTTCATCTCCTCCTCAAGAGCCTTCTTGTTCATGCCTTCGAAGGTTTCTGGTTTTAAAGACCTCTCTTCTGCGCTCCTACGACCGTTCTCCTCAGAAAACTCAACCACTCTAGGAAGCAAATCATACTCTTTTTCACTCTCACTAAGCTCACCGTTATCTTCTGAATGTTTCTTGGCCAATGCTTCCTCAAGTAACTTTGATAACTCCTTGATTTTCTTCAGAGAATCATCCTGTTTCACTCTGAGTTCATCGTTCTCATGAACAACGCTTTGAAATTCACTTTCTTTATCCAACATTTTCTCCTTTAGTTTCAACGTTTCAGCTTTCGTTTCCCTGAGAGTTTCCTGAAGATAAATCACCTCATCTTCCACTTCTTTAAGACTATCTCTCATTTCGGATTCTTTTTCCCATGCTGCATCAGCTTCTTCCTTTGTCCTTTTAACTAAACTACCCAACCTATTCATTTCTTTTCCCATTGAAGAAACTTCTTCATCAAATTCCTTCACGTGATTCACCAAACCGGCTTCTCTCATCTCCCAATCTACCATTGAGCTCTCGAACTGTTTCTTGGTTTGCTCTACCACATTGACAAGATCATCAATCTCATGTCTCGCCTCGTCAAGCATATTCTCATACTTCTTCTTCGTTGCTTCAAGAACCGACTTCAGATCTTCTATTTCTGTTTCATAGTCGTGATCACTTTGACTCAGCAATTGTTCTTTCAACTCACGTGCTTCACTCGACACTTCATGCAATGCTGAAGCTAAACTCTCCATTGCCTGCTTACTCTTCTCCTCTTCTTCCTTCGAGCTCTCCAGTTCTGACAAGATCTTATTTTTCTCTTCCAATAGCCTTTGGACACTTGAAATAGCATCTTGCTCATTCTTTAAAGTCTGATTCTTCTCTTCCTTTACAATTTCAAGCTCATTCTTTAGTTTCCCTGCCTCTTTCTCAATCTTAGATAGATCTTCTTCTGCAATACCTAGCCGCAGTTCAGATTCCTCAAGATCCTTCTTTTCTTTAGCAACCGTCATTTCCAACAACTCGATTTTATCCTTGAGATCAATAATTTCAGATTCCATATCCTGCAATCTACCATTGCTTCCTTTCAGCTGCTTTGTCACAGATTCCAGAGATACCGAGGCAGATTTCTCCAGCTTCTTAGCTTCTTCCAACCGTTTCTCCAATTCTTTCGCTTTGTTTTGCCACTCGTCGGCAGAGCCCTGCGCATAAGATTCTGCCATCTTCGCAGCTGTTAAGTCCACATTAAGTTTCTCAATGATTGAATCTCGCTCTTTGACCTCTGCTTCAAACCTTCTGGATTTCTCAAGCTCTCTGTTTAGAACCACTATTTCAGCTCCTAGTTTTGAAGCAATCTCATTCTTGGATATGGTTTCCTTCTCTCGGGTTGACTCAAGCATAGCCTTCAACCGTATCAACTCCGACGACAAGATTTCCACTTTTTCTGCATGAATTGCAGCCATCTTACTAGCATCATCTGCTTGACTCAGAACCTTACTCTTGCTATCATAAGCAGCAGCCAATTCCTGGTTTACCAAAAGAAGAGCAGCTGAATCTGAAGAATGTTGGTTCCTTAGATTCTCGAGTTCTTTCTTCAATTCTTCTTCTTTTCTCTGAATCACCTCTATTCCTGCCTCAACAGCCTCAAATTTCTCAATTTCAAAAATCTCTTGTGCCTTTTTCTGAGCTTTTATAGCCTCATCTAGTTTCATGGATGTCTCTTCAGCCTCTTTCCGCGCTTCTTTAACTTCATCAAGTGCTTTAGCTTTTTCATTCTCGAGCGTTGCTATCAGCTCATTTGCTTTCCTCAAATCTTCCTTAATTTGAATCAACCGAGGTGAAGCTTCTGATCCTTTCACAGCCCGTGTTACAGTTTTCTGCAAACAATCATTAGACAACAACAACAATAATTGATAACAACAGTCAGACGTCAAAGTGTGGCAAAACTAACACAACTCAATAACAGCAACGCAAATGCTTCCCAACTTCAAGATATCGAAAAAGATAAACTTACTTCTGGTGGGGTTGGAACTTTGGGCGACCTCTTTTCAGTTGAAGGCTTTGAATGGTAAAGTGAAAGCCGTGAGTGTTGTTGAGTCGGTGAAGGAGAATTAGGTTCAGATTTAGTCACTATCCGAGTTAGTTTAGCAACTCTTAAAGATGCTGGAGATGATTTTCCCAAACTAGTTTCAGATAAACCACTTCTGCTTCAAAAGAAAACAACAAACTCTCATTAAGCAAAGCAGAGACACATGAGAATTACTAGCAAATATCATGATATATTTTCAGTACACACTATATAACACTAGTAACACAAGATCAATTAAACTTAAGCAGCATGAAGGTAGAATCTTTTCCTCTTTTGATTCAAAAAGATCAATCAAACTTAAGCACTTTCTACATATAACACACTCATTTAAGGACAAAAAAAAGATCCAAAATTGAATATTCTAAGCGTTTTTCCTCAGTCTGGTGAGGTCAAAAGAACATAACTTGAGAGTAAAACAGAAGATAAAGACAACAACTAAGAACTCTCCATTAAAAAACAAAGGAAACAGATTATTAAAAAATTAAATTAAGAATAAGAAACGGGGACGATCAATCAGGTGAATAAACAATAATGATCATGTGCTACAAATAGAATCCTTTATAAGATTAACAAACAGAATCCTCAACAAGATTAAGAAGATTAAACCTTAAACCCAGAACTATTAGATCTACTCACTCAATAAAACTAGAAACCTCACAAAAAGATAAACCCAGATCGGAATTTGAATCGACGAAAATTTCCACCGATAAATATAGAAAAAATGATCAGAAGACTGAAACTTATGAACAAAAAAACACTTACTTTATCTTAGAAGCCATAGCCACAGTCTCCGTTGCGCTGCTGCTGCGAGATCAGTGACAAGTAAAATACGTTAATGAAGGAAAAACTGAAACTTGATATTGATAAAATTATTACATTTCTCAATCTTAAACCTGAAAGCTCAAATTTGCTCAAAACTCAAACTGGGGTTCCCATTTTTGGCGTACAGATCACGAGAGAGAGAGAGAGATAATGATTTGGATCACTAGATTGATGAACTAACGTATAAGAATGATAGAAGTTGGTGAGGTTTGTCTCAAGACTTGCCACACTCCAAAAAAGCGATAAAGCATTAATAAATTAAATTAAATTAAATTAAATTAACTAAAACATCCGATTCTACTTGATGAAATCCAAACAGTAAACGACCAAAGATAACGTTTTTACAATAAATTATCGTTTTTTCATAAACTAAAACGTAAGATTAGGGGGAAATCAAAGACTAATCTTCCGTTTGGTCCAATCAAAATGCTAACTCTATGAACTTTTCCAATTTATCATAATTAAAAACACAAAACTTTATTTTAGAAAATTTACATAAGCTTATGAAAGATTTAAAGTATATTTGATTATTCGTCCAATATATTCGCAACTATAATGATAAAAGTATAATTGATTGATAAACAATTTTTATTATATAACCGCAACTAACTAATCGGCAGTTTAATCTTAGTCGGGCCCAATGGGCTATGTTATTAAACCCCGAAAAAGAAAACTGGAGCCCAACTTCACATGCCATAAAAGCCATTTTATAAATGGAAAATAAATGATATTTCACTTGGAAAACTTCAAAAATTGGTCGGGGAAAATGAGGGAGAGTTTAGGCGGGAACTCTATACACATTTTCCATTTGATTATTTTTATTTTTTATATACGAAAAGTTGAATTTGGTAACTTTTATATATTAGAAGTAAGCCTGGGCAACTGCATATTTGGTTCGGGTTCGGTTCGAGTATTTTGAATTTTGAATACTTCGATATTAGAGTCGAGGTATCATTTGGGTAATTTTCAAATTTTGGTTCAGGATCAATTCGGTACTTATCGGGTTCGGATCAGTTCGGATAGTTGATTAGATATCCATATTTTTTCGGATACAGTTTGGTTCAGATATTTTTTAATCCGAATATATCCAAACTAACCATATATATCCGAAATATTTAAAAAATATAACTTTAAATCAACAAACTAAAATGAAGTTCTAGATAAAAATTAATATTGTAAAAAATTAAAATATATAGAATAAAGTTACATAATTATTATATATGTTTTGCATGCATAATTTGAAAAATAGTTAAAAGCTAAGAAATACTAAAATTAACAAATTTCTTAAGAATAATTAGGAAGAAGATAATTTAGAGTTGCTAGACATTGTTTTTCTGACTCTAAAGTTTTAGATTTAAAAAAAAAATTTAAAAAGGTATATTAAAAATATATATATATAGGTTATATTATAAAATGTAAAAAATATTTGGATATTTTTGGTACTTGTTTGGTTTTCAGATATTATCCGAACCGAACCGATATCTGAAAGTATTTAACAACAAGATCTATTTAGATATTTCAAAATATCTAAAACCGATTCAAACCATAATTTTTGGTATAGTTCCGGTTGGGATCTTTGGATATGGATATTTTGCCTAGGCCTAATTAGAAGATAGTGAATTTATTAAAATGGTATTACTATTAATTTAAAGGACTCTCCAGGAGAATTTCCAGAAACTTTGAAGCGCTAAATCGAATTAACTTTTGTTGTAACGACTAGCGTTCCACTAGGGTTTTGAATCGACAGCAACAAGGTAAGAGAGAACTAAAAATATGTACGGAGGCGATTTCGACGGCAACGCTGCTTTCGCCGGCGGGGGTTTCATGCCTTCTCAGGCAAATACGCAAGCGCCTGACTCCTCCTCGTCCTTGAAGGTCTCGTCTCTCTAATTTCTTTTCCGTAGAGAAATCTGGTCAACCGTGCTTAAGATTCTGTCGAAGTTTTCTCTTATCAAGCTCGAATTTCATTTTCGTGTTCTATTATTCTATACTTGGTTTATGTATCTGATTCTCTCTGTATCTAGTCGTTTCTCGGGAAAATCAGTACCAAAAAATATGATAGTTCCACTCGAGTTTCTTAGGAATTTCAACATGGATGGAAAAGTATCGAAGAACAAATTTCTGATCAGAGATATCTGGAAATATAAATGTATCTTGTGGTTTTTGCATCTTATTATAAGTCTATGTAATAATTGTATGTTTGTGAAGTAGTGAATTTGGTTATAGACATCACATATTGTGCGGCATTTTACTTGAGCAATTCAGCAATGTATGATTTTCCCCCATTGTTTTGCAGAACCGCGATGTACGCACGTTGCTTCCCCTGACACTGAAGCAGTTGAATAGCGTATCAACCAGTGGGGAATCGAATTTCTCTATTGACGGTGTTGATATTAACACTGTGAGCTCTTTTTTCTTCTGCAGTTAAATTTGTTTGCTGATACGTTATGCGTTAGTCTCTATAGCTTAAACATTTGAGCTTTTGGTATTATCTGTGCTTAGGTTGCAATTGTTGGACGAATCTCTAAACTGGAGAACAGAATCACTCAGGTCGATTTTGTTGTAGATGATGGTACAGGCTGTGTTGATTGTGTCAGATGGTAGGTACTTATATTCTAATTGTAATAGAATCAAATATGAAAATGATGTCAAAAGAACTTAACTACATCTTGCCTAATTCATTGTGGACCATAATCTGCAGGTGTCACGAACGTCAAGAAACTGAAGAAATGGAAGCAGTCAAGTATGTTTCTGCAGTGGATTTGTAGATTCTTTGATTTTGTGAAGTACCAAATTCTGATAGTACACATCTACTGCAGGCTGGGAATGTATGTTCGCCTACATGGACACCTGAAAAGTTTCCAAGGGAAACGATCTGTGAATGTTTTCTCAGTAAGGTACCTTTGTTTTCCTTACAAACTTTCTCGCTCAGTCTATAGTATGCTTGGTTGGCGAACCATTTCGTATTAGGCTTTCTAGATTTGACAATTCTGTTTGAATCTATATTGCTTCTCTGTGGCTCAAAATGTTGCATATCCTGTTTAGCTTTTTCCAAGTAAATGAACATGCTGCATCTGAAAGATATATATACTTGGTCTAATAATATGCTTCCAGGCCTGTCACTGACTTCAACGAGATTGTACACCACTTTACCGAATGTATCTTTGTCCACGTGTACAACACCAAATCACGGGTATTAGCCTATTCTTCACCGGCTTTTAAGAGCTTAAAACGTCCTTCATGCTATATACTAACCTCAATTACATCAGGGTGCTTCAATCACTCAGGCCACTGCTACTCCGAGGCCCCAAATGCCATACTCAACGATGCCAACCCCTGCAAAGCCTTACCAGACTGGTCCATCTAATCAGGTAATGAGCTGATCCAGTCTGGAATTCAAACTTTTATTTGCTTTTTTTTTTTTGTGGCCCTCTTGAGTTATTGAAGTATATTTTCTAGTTGCTAAACCAGTACAATGATCCAATGCACGGCGTAAAGCAGACAGTCTTGAATTATCTGAACAAACCTATGCACCTGTAAGTTCATCTACTATCCCCAAAAGATCTCAGTATCTTGTCAGATATATCATTCACACAACTCCTAGTACTCGTGATCAGACTACAGTTCATAAATCAAGAAAATTAACCAACAGTCTCTATACATTGGCTAAGTATAAAGTAAAACGCTCAACTACCACAAATATATGATGTTTGAAATGACTGTTATTGCAGAAAATGAATGTTCTTGTGTTAGTGTAAAGTGGATTGCCATTTGAAATGTGAATTAGATATTTGGTTTTTATACATGTTGAAACTACATCAGTTCATCTGAAGCTGGAGTTCACTGGGATGTGATTGCGCGAGACCTTAGGCTTCCGCTGCTTCAAGTCAAGTATATTTTTCTCATTCTTTCTTCATGACAAAGTCGCAATATAAAAAATGGAAAATTCTTGATAAGAAGTTCCTTTTGGTTATGTTGCAGGGATGCGTTAGAACAGCTCTCAAACGATGGCTGCGTTTACTCGACAATGGACGAGACATGCTTCAAATCAACCGCAAACGCTTGATTACGTATCAATCCTCCTCTCTCAAGTTCAAAAGCCTTTTTGTATAGACCCTGAGGTACGACAATTTGTAGCTTTTATGACTAAATCTGTCTTTTAAGGCTTTTGGATTCCTTGAAAACCAGCTCATTAGTTCAAAATCTTTCCGGTCATTTGATTGTCTTTGTTATACTTGCTTAGTTGCTAGTAATTGGGTCTCCCCGGATTTAAAGTCCTGGGCCGATCTGAATTTTAGGCTAGGCCTTTGATTTAAATTACAGAATCTAAGCGCATCATACACCTTTTTTTTTTAATTGAAAACTAATATACCTAAGCATGCACTTGGTTTAATAATATATTAGGTTGCAAGTTGAACTATGTTCGAACTTGCTACTTGTCCATTGGAGTTGGTCAAGGGTTTCGAAGAACTAGTCATTTGCTTTAATTTGTTAATAAATTACTGTCAAACAAATAAGGTTTTGATCCCTATAGTTTAGTGACATGACCATAGCAGGTTGTTTCTTGTTGATGTGAAATATTTTTAGACTGTTATCTGAGAAAATCAAAAAGAATTTATACTGTATTAGTAAAGAGCATGTAATTCGGTAGCGTCTTAGATCTCGAAGGGACATTATTAGACCTATGCTTAGTTAAATTGATACTATACTATGATTGATGACAACAATATTTTCAATATATTAAAGATTAGTTTGAATCGTAAAAGAATCACCAGAGACATTAGAGTCGGATACGAGATGATAAACCAGAATATAAGCAGAGAGGAAGCTAAACTTATTTGGAATTATAAAAGTTGTACAGCTCAACAATCACAGAATGTCTCTGTAATCAAATCGATAACAACAAACCGATTGTACGGATACGGAGGACGGAGCTGTGGGACCCTTAAAAGTACTAGTGGCTTTTTTTATTTTCTTTTTTGTTGATTTAAAAAAAACAAAAGAAAAGAGATGAAAATCCATCGATGTTCATAATCTCAATCAGATGGAGAAGAAACGAAGATACGAATATGGTCCAAGAAGGTAAGATGCTGTGGCCTTTCATTTCTTTTGACATATCCACGCGCTTCCTTCTCTGTGTATTCCCCGAACGATCTTCCTTTATTCCTCTTCCATAGCTCTTCCTCGTAGCTCTTGTGCGCGTAATACGCATTCACCACCATCGACGACGATTCTTCTCCTTCTTCATCCACGGCTAATCGGATCGCCTGTCTCACGTAATGTCCACGACTTATCCCTTCTAGCTCATCCAGTCGCGACAGACCTCGAGGAGAAACCGCGTAAAGCTCGCCGGTTACATGATTTCCCGATCCAGGCTTGTTCAGGAGGAAAGGGACTCTGTAAGGTCCACATACCAGAGGATATTTTTCCTCTGTTTGATAAACTCCTTTGAAAGACGCGTCTCCTGATCGGATCAGATCTTGCATCAGGACATGATTTGAGAATCCTCTCTTCAAAGTTCCGTACGAGAACACGAGAGTCGTCTTCGTCGCCATTGATTCCTGGCCCATGTCTTCTTCAAAATTTTGTGATTGGGAAAATAATTGTGTGGTTGGTGAGAGAGAAATAGATTCAGAGAGAAGGAAATTTTGGAATCTCTTAGACCGTGAATTTTGGGTTTAGCCTATGACGCGTTTTTATACTACTGGATTTCCTCTCCTCTACTTATTATTTTTTTCTTTTTTTTTCTTGATAATAATCAAATACGATTAAATTAATTTGCAACTATATATATATTTTTTCCAACCCATATACTTTTATATAAGTAATAAAATATGATTAATTAAATTTCAACCATATTTTTATTTATGTTTTTTAAGCAGAAAATCTGATCATTTCAGATGGATTATAATCACAAATTTTGAACATATATCATATGTTTATATATATATATATATATATATGAATCTAATCGTATTTATGACATTATATGCTCATAACAAGTATTTTAAACAGTCATTTTTAAAGTAGAAAAACTGTTCTCAAAATTATGAAAGGAATATATTTTGTTAAAAATGATGACTGAAGTTGTAATTTTTTAGTAATTTTTAAAAGTATGGTGGGAGGAGGTGCACTCGGCGCACTAAAATGTAAAAAAGAAAAAGAAAAGGAAACGTCGTATCATATACATCATACAACATATATCATATGATAAGGTTGACAATTTTGTGTTCTTTCGTGTTTTCATTTTTAGTTTCACATAATTTTTATTCCTTCAACTTATTATTATTTTTGGCATATAAAAACAAAACTATGACAATAATTGGCGTGAAAGGTTTGCGTCTTTCAGTTACGTGTTCATTCAGAATGTCGCAGTACCACACATTACATTAGGCATGGGCATTCAGTTTATCGGTTCGGTTCTTTCGGTTTTCGGTTCTGAAAATATGGTAATCAATGGGTACTTATTAAAATTTAGTTCGGTTCAGTTCCGATTCCAGTTCTTTCGGTTTTAAAAATTTGAAAACCAATGAGTACCTCTATCTAATTTAAATAAAAAATAAAAAAAATCTTAGAAAAACCATAAATTAATTATGATAAATTAAATATTTTTATTTTTTAATAATTTTAATTCAAATTGACTAACAAATTTAGATTTATAGTTACAATTTTGGAGATTTAGATTATTAAATTATATATAAATAATTATTTTAAAATATATAATTATATTTCGGTTTAGTTCGATTTGGTTCTTCGATTCTGGTTATTATGCTCATGCGTACATTACACCCTATTTGCCATTCTTTTTTATCTTTTCTTTTATTATTTGTAATTTATTAAAAAATATATATATATATATATATATATATATATATATATAAATCCATTTACCAAATCAACCATTATCTTTTTTTTGATAAAATTTTTGTATTAAAATGAGGAAAGATTACAACATGGATTACAAAGAAAACAAACAACAAGCAATAGTAAAGAAGAACAACAGACCTTAATTTTAATGATACAAAAAAAGATATAGAAAAGTCGATCCAAGCACTTGAAGAACGAGGACATGGTAGTACGGACTCAAGCCTCAAGAACTGTCAAGGAACTCAAAAGCAACTAACAAACCTCTGAATGACCCAATCCCTTTAGGCTGAAGATCCTCGAAACCACCACTCATAAACAAGGAGAAGTTTTACCAAAACTACTTAAAGAGGAGGAAGAGAACCGCACAATCCAGCAACTAGGAGAGCAAGATGGAACATATGAAAACACAACACCACAAGGAAAACTAGAAAGAGAAGGAGTCATCCTTGAAGTATCCACTTAATCAACAAACCGAGCCATGTTTCAACCCAACTAGATGAGAGGAGTCCACCTGAACCACTGAATAACCCGCCTGGATGAAGGGAAGAGCCGCAAAACCAACACAACACCAAACAAGTAACAAACCCAAATAAAGCTAAAACGGGAGCAAACATAGGCAACAAACCAAACTAAACTGAGGCGCTAACACAAGCTAACCGAATTAACCTAAATCTAAGCCAAGAGACTAGGGACTCTACCAAGCCAAAACCCTAACCAAACCAAGATTAGCTCGACCTAAGACGAAGCAGCCCTCAACCTTCACCGAATGAATGAACTAGATCTGATAAGGAGAAAGACATCGAGCTTACCCATACACGAAGGAATGAACATCAGAAAGGACCAAACAACTCTGTCCTACCACCGTCCCCAAGTGGTGGAGAAGAGAGAAGCTGAAGGTTCATCAGACCATCACGCCGACAACGGGAGGAGAACTCGACGAGCTGCGACGGCATGAACAAACCTAGTAAGACCTCGGCGAATCTGATCAGATGAAGCAAACCAATATAGAAAATACTAGCCTAAATCCGGACCACCGTCCTCAGGAGGTGAGGAAGAAAGAGAAGAGAATCACGAGGTCAGCTAGCAACCATGCCCGACTCAACTTTACTTGGGACCTAATGCAAATTGAACAAAATAAATGCCTTAATACATAAGAATTTTATATTTTAATCTTCTTAGGACCTTAAATAGTAAAACAAAAACCAAAATTTGAGATTGAACTATGTACAAAAATACTCCTTATGCATGTATAAAAGCCAAACCTGCTAGCAACAAGCGGGAGCAGCAAAACATCAAGCTTCAATGACTGATAACCATTATCAACTTGAATATTTATAGGATGGATGATAATTAGTTTAATATATTTTCAAATCTAATTGAATATAATTAATTAAATTACGGTAAGATAAATCGTGTATTTAGAAATTTGACCATTCAATAAAGATAATCCTCATTAATTTTATTTAAATTGAATTCTCCTAAATGTTAGAAAAAATATAAAACCTCATATATATTTTTAAAAAAGAAAGAAAAATTAAACCAATAAAAAAGAAAAATAGGCACGTAAATAGATGGCTTGGTTGAGAAAGCGAAGACGAAGAAATCGATGAGAAAAATAGAGAATACAACAAAAGTGAAATGACAAAAAAGCAAAAGTAAATTTGTTTTTATTTCCAATTGGATTTTTGTTCCGTGGCCGTAGTACAATCCCACCGTACTTCTTTTTACTTAACCAAAGACAAGATATTTTCTTTTACTTTAATTTACTTTTTAAAAGCAAAATAAAATAATAATAAAATACTTGGTAAAAAACAAAGTAAAATAGAATTAGTGCTTGTCGTAAAGTAAATCAAAAGTATCTTTCTAAACAACTCTTTAAATATAATAATAAGCAGCCTCTTTGATTAGACTAATCCCAACCGTAATCTGATTCTCTTGTCCTTTTTCTTCTCTAATTTTTATTATTATTTACTTTTAAAATTTCTGAATATTGAATAAGAAAGGATTGTAGTAAATATTATATAAAAAATAAAATCATGTGAAAATAAAAATTAAAGAAAAAGAAGAGAATGTGAAGTGTGAACTCTGTGAAGCACATTCAATGGTGGACAAATTCATGACGTAATTGAAACTTTTGAGCACATTCAATGGACGAACTCACGATTAACACTAAAGTTACTTTACAAACCTTATACCTTCTCAATAATATTCAGATATTTTATATAATTACAAATTAGCAAAATAAATATACAGGTTTTTTTTGGGATAAATCTATTTATATAAAGTTAAATATGTTCTCTTCTTCTGATGCCACATCATTATCCATACATTTATTTTAATTTTTGTTATTAAAATTATGAAGTCAATATAATAACTATTAAATTTTTTTAATCCTATTGTATATTTATAAAGTATTATAATTATGACACATTATCATCATAATTTTTTCTATATAAGTTTTTTTTTATCTCTAATAATATATAAGATATAGCAAAATCAAAATGGAGCTCTCAAAATTTATGTTAGTTTCAAAATAAATACAAATAAGAGGTTATAAAGCAATCAATCCCTTAGCTCTCTCTTGAAACTTTGAGCTAATCCTTCCTCACTCGCTGGTTTTTCTAAAATTTATAAAATATGCCAAAAAACGTCAAAAAGGTGGGTTTTTAGAGAAACGCGCTCTACGCGCGTCTACTGCGTCTGGGCGTGGTTTGTCCATAATAATAATCTTTTGTGGCCCAAATACTATATAACTTCATATCAATTACGGCCCATTATACTCGTAACTCATGTTCGAAGATTTTATTTTTTCATCTAATGGATAATATATTAACTGGCCCAGACACCCAAGAACGAGAATGTGTACACATAATAATGAGCATTACAAACACTTTCGCGCCACAACTAAAACAGAGAGCATATAGATTTTATTTCTTTTTTATGTAACCATGCCTAAATAAATTAAATATTTTATTTGACAGCAAAAAAAAAGAAAATTGAATATTTTACATCATATTAGTAATTATTTTATATACTTTTAAATTTATTTTTAGTTGAAATCCAATAAATATTATTAAGACACTTTGGTTGGAAATTTTATAAGAATTTATCAAATGACATCTAAATATAGACTAGATTTTATATTTGATAAAACTATAATACATTACCTTTAAGTGTTTAAATTTTGTTTTAATGATTGTTTACATTTATTAATTATTATAAAACAAATTTTTTAAAATATATTTACTTTGAATTATATAATTTATTAATAAAAATGACGAATAAAGAAAAATACAGCATTGGAAACAACTGATTATTATTTAATTAAAGTATTGATTGTTTCACTTTTTATGTCTCTACTCTAAAGCGTAGTGATGATAATACAATAAAAGGCCAGATTTCAATCTTTGAAGATAATAGCCTTAATCAGACAATGTTTCTTCTTTGAGTATTATCAAGTTTCTTTTAACATCACAAAACATTATGCAAAACCTGTGATATCGTCGAATGAGGCAGACACAGAGCTATATTCCGGTATATGTCCGGTGAGACGGAAAAATGATGCCTTTTTGAGTAAATGTTACAGAGCTTTGTTTGTTCATCGGTTTATACAACATCCTGTCAAAATGATTGGAAAGTGAGAGAGAAAGAGTTGCATCTATTGATTGGTAGATGGAGGACATAACTTGGTTCAGTGATAAGCAGAGTAAACCAGATTTGATGATACCTTGCTCATCTGTTGTGTTATTGCCTTCTGCCAATTGTTGTGTCCTGCAAATTTCCAAAGTTTTGTGGGTTAAAGAGAGCTGTGTTTTCGTTTTTGAACAGATACCTTTTACTGTAGTAAGCTAGATATTCGATTCTATCTTCTTCAGTTTGGTTTCATTCTCATGACTCAACACAACTTTGGTTTTGGTAATCATAGCAGATATAGGTTCGGTACTCTCGGTACAGCTTAAGAAGGACAAGTAAACAGAGAAAATGTTGAATTTAAGACAAGTACCATTGTGATGTTGAGGAGTGGCTGATGCCAAGTCCATTGCATGTGAGTATCATTCCCTTAAATCTAGCAAGATATTCCTGCGTTGATAATCAAGAATAGAGATATTTCAAAATACTAATAACAAGAAAGCAGCTAAACAGATTCCAAAAGCTCAGAGGAAGAAGATCTCATACCCGCAAAGTATATTTGTGAATCTCGTAAATACCAGTTAAATCATACTCAAAACGTAAAGCAGGGTCCATAAGCACTGCAAGATTAAGAGAGCAGCAAGCAAGAATTACATGTAGAAATCAGATTACTTAAGTTTTGATACATAATCGTCACAAATCTACTAAAATTGAACCTACTGATGCAAAGACTTTACCATTATAAGCTTCATTTATCTCTTGAAATTTTGAAGTAGCCATAGTATCACCATTGTGCTTATCAGGATGCCACTTCTGCATATAGTATGAATCTTAGAAACATTCACTAATCAAAATCTAAAACAACATTACCAAATCTGAGTATCTTTACTTACTAATGCAAGCTTCCGATAATTGAGTTTGATCATCTCCTCAGTTGCATCATAATCAACTTCTAGGATCTTATAATAATCCTTCAAAAACAGTAAACCAGACATAACCAAATTCTTCAACGGAGGCGAACTCAATCCCAATTCAAGAAGATAAAAATACAAACTTCCAAAAGATTTTAAAGTGAAACACAAAAACAAATCCCCAGAGTTAAACAGAACCAAAAGCCTTCAACAATCTAATTAAATCACTCAATAAAATAGTAAGAATGATACATTTCAGAACATTAACGAATCATCTCTGAACTCCATTTCGTTTCACTAAATTTTCCCATAAAAATCTCAGCTTTTACATCACAAAAAGATCAAATCACA
The DNA here is from genome assembly GCA_009757365.2 of Lepidium campestre. Taxonomy (NCBI): domain Eukaryota; kingdom Viridiplantae; phylum Streptophyta; class Magnoliopsida; order Brassicales; family Brassicaceae; genus Lepidium; species Lepidium campestre. The sequence goes on from WJSH01004106.1 coordinate 130,264, forward strand.
GAAACAACAATAGCGAATTAAACCCAGTAATCATCACTAACCCAAACAAAAAAAAAAAACAATTTTTTTTGTTACCTTAGGAGGATTGTTATCTTCCATCTGATACAGAGATGAACACAGGAAGAATCTCTTCACACATCATCTAGCTGAAAATAAAAAACCCTTTAAAGGAATAAAAAGGAATTGAGATTTTTCTTCTCCCTCGGCAAAAAATCAAACTAATGGTAAAGGAATTACTGAAATCTTTTTGTTTTATTTTTTCCTAATGGAATTTCGACAACAAAAATCAATCGAATCTGTGGTTTTGCTTCGATTTGTATTTTATTTTCTTTATTTTTTTGTAATAGAGAAGAAGAGTAGGCTGAGAAGAAAGAGACTTGGCTCTTACTTCTGAAGGCAACATTGAAGATAGAGAGATAGATAGATAACCGATAGCTTGAAGAGGCAATCGATTCACTAAGTTTGACTCAAACCGGTTTACACTTTGACTTTTCAATTTATAAACCGGTTTACACAGGCTTTTCAACCTCTTGAACTAGAACACTAATCGCTTACACCATCTAGTTTGATGATAAAGTTTTCATTTTTCAAACTTAAAAAAGTTTAAAATGAGATGGTCCAAATGCATAATGGTTAATACAGAAAAGCCCTCTTAGAATGGTTCAACACAAAAATCACAGAACCATGAAAACCAATGAAAGGCAGTTTCTAATTTGATAAAACAGAGCTTTGATCATGCTGTAGCTTCTGCTTCTGCGTCCGTTTCAACGGGGACAGACGCTGAAGAATTGTTTTTTCCGTTTTCACCACCTCTCAGACGCGACGAAACCTTATCAATGGCTGAATTCAGTTGGCCTATTTTCTCATTCAGTATTTCTCGTCTCTCCTGATATCAACACCAAACCACATTTGTGTCTTAGTTTAGTGTTTTTGATCAGAGGAAATATGAGATTTGATAATCATTTCAGTTTCGAACTTTTGTTTTAATACCTCTAAGCCTTCGTCGTAGTACACTGGCTGCTGAGGTTTCTTGAAACCATATTCATTCTCATTCAGCAAAGATCTTCGTATCTGAATCAAAAAAGATGACAGCATATGGAAGTAAGAGAATACTATGATCATCATCCCGAGCTCAGAATCATTTAATGATTCATAGAGATGTTAACAGATGACACAACACCAAGTACAAATAATCATAACTACAAGAATGATTTGTTGTTAATATTCTTGATTTCAGGACAGAGCAAAGCTCAAGATCAACTAAACCATTTCAAGAAAATCGGTACCAAATTCATGTATTCCTAGTTTTGTGTAATGGAAACCCTTTACCTGTGGAGCAAATATATAAGCTAGAGTTCCAAAGACAGCACTTCCTAGAAGAAAACCCGTAACAAAATCATTACTTCCACTGCCCTTTCTTCCATCACTGCAAAATAATCAACCGAGCTAAACTGTCAAATGTGGCGGTGATCAATTCTCACATAGATTAGAGATATATACCTACCGGTACCCTGCAGAAACCGAGACTTTGTAACAGCGGTTTGGTTTTGTTGTAATAGTCAATGTAGACGAACTCTTGCGGATCGCATTGAGGTTCGTAGAAGACAAACGTTGTGCTTTGACATAAGAGTCACCTGCGCCATAAATTACACGGCGTCAAATCAAAATGTGTTCACTCCTTTACTCTTAAGTCGTATCAGCGACAATTGAATTTCTCGAATCTGCTTCACGTCGATTTGCTAAATGTTGAACTAGTATCAGACTATAAACACAGTATGATCCTCAACATGAACTTGTGCTAAATGCTAAATACCCAACGGAAATCGATAGCGAGAAACTACATGTATACTAACTTTCTAAATTAAATCTGAATCGTTTTCAAAACGAAAAAAAAAAAGTGGAGGAGAGAAGCTAATGAAGTGAAAAACTGGAGAAGATAAAAATAGATTCATCGATTGGTTGGTTACCTGAGAAAGAAATCGAATTTGCTACGCAGGACGCCATTGTACTTCAAAATGAAAAAGAAGAGATCTGAGAAGAACATAGAAGAAGACGACGACAACATACACACACAGGTTTGTGCCATTTGTCCCACTGCAAGTGCAAGTATTATTTATTTCCAAAAATACCCTTTAAAGTTACTTATTTGCTAAAACCCCACCTAGTAAGTAGTAACTCGATTTAGTGCCTCAACATTTGTACATTGCAAAAATGCCCCCACAACGTTTGACTTAGGAATCATTATTAGAACACGCAGCAAAACTTAAGAAAGAAATCTAGAAATCGACTGTATCTATGCAAGATGCTTATATCTATAACGAGCAAAAGAGTAAAATAGAGAGATTTTTCAAAACACACTTTAGGTAAGCAAATTCGTATAACCCAAAACCAACATCTTGATCTATTTTTGTCCATCGCCTTTATATGTACAAAGCTGTGAGTACTGGTTTGGTTGGTTCTTCAGGAAACCAAAAAGACCAATAGGATAAAAAAAGACACTCGTCTTGTTTGTTTCTAAGATAGGTTTACTATGAGGATTTGTCAGGGAAGTCTCTGAAGAGAAACAGAGTATTCACATTCTGCTTTTTTGGTTCCCATCCAGATACTGATCTCTGATTCTGTTGTTGCTGTTGTTGTTGTTGGTCCTTCTCAAGAGAAGAGAAGGACAAAGACAGTGAGAGAGAAGCTGCATCGCCGTCTTGATTCATCATCTCTTCTTGTGGCTTATAACTACTGCTACTTCTATGTTCTTCAATGGAGGTTATTCTAGCCGTGAAAGGCAAGACGACTCCTGTGCTTGTGGTCGGGGTCATGGCCGGTGTAGTTTTCTCCTCTCCCAGAGCCAGCTCAAGATTTGGGGCCATACCGAGTAATGATTTCTGAATGTTGTTTTCATTGCCTAGTGGTCCGGGATTATCGTCTACCATTTCATCATCGTCTTCCTTCCCGTCATTCAAATCTAAAGGGAATACGATCCTTTCTGTCACAGCGGGATTCTTCTTGGTGATCTTCTCTTCCTCACAGGGACGGGCACCGGATTTCCTTGAGGCATATTCATTGCCAGATGCAACACTCCTTGAAATGCTACATTCAGCTTCGACTCCTGTAACTGTCTTCAGCTTTTTATTCGCGGGGCCTTCACACAACCCTTCATTATTTAGCTCCTCCAAGTCCACTTTTTGGTTCATGTTGGAGGAATTCAATGCCCTAGGAACTGTCAATGCCAAAAATAGACAATTTATGAACACAGCTAAGATTTTTTTCCTATAAAATTTTCCTGGCTAGGGAACTGAACCTCTGAGTTCGTTACAGCCAAAAGCAAATCTTTTTTGTTACCTGACGTCTTCTCATCCTTCAATTGTGGCCGAACACCTATCTCTCCTTCTTCAGTTTCTTCCACCGCTCTACTATCTCCATTTGAAACAGAGGATGGCTTCTCCTTTTCAATGACAACGCACGGTTTACCATCTTTAGCGTTCTCCTCCTGTTCAAATCCAAGAAACCATTAATATGTGCACGATGTTAAGATAGACCTAGCATCTGTCCAGAACATTCTAAACTAAAACAGACCTGACAGGTAGAAAAATTTATAACTAGAGCAGAAAAGTAAATGGCCAATGTAAATTCAGAGAAGAAATGTAGAACAAGCAGATGACTGTTCTAGAACAAACCTACCTTCATGCACGATTGCATTCTGCTCGATGTGCGGTCCACCAAAGACGCTCTGTTGCTTGGTTTCTCATGGCGAAAGGCCTCAAGTGTAGAAAACGCTTTCCCCATATTTGGCAAAACACAAGTCGCTGGAAGAGTTGTATTCTTGAGTGGATTAGGGCAAGTCTCTTTTTTTCCTCGGAATACACCCCATAGGAAAAATAACATGTTCCAGCCTGCAAACGCAATGGTTGTTGCTGTGAGAAATAGAATCTGTAAAGATTAAGTCAGGCCTCACATTTGAACGGAACCTTGAAACATCAGTGAAGTTTTTTTTAAAATTTATCAGAGAATGTTTCAGCAAGCTGAAGGGCCATACCTGCTCCTTACTGGAAGAAACATATATTAAACTAAACAAGCATTGTAAAGCCAGTGAGATTCCACAAACTTAACACAGAAGTTTAATCCTATTAGGAACAGCGGAAGTTGCAACAAAACATAAGTTCACGAATTGAAAGAGTTCTAGTTAACAATCTTACGCTGACAATTCTGAGGAAGCTGGTTGGACGCAAAAATCAGAAGCTCAATACCCTCGAGGTTTCCCTTTAGGGCTAAATCTTTCTGGATCATGTTATCTACCAGGGGCTTATAATTTCTCTCATAACTGTTTTTCACAAGCAACAAATAATATATTTCGTCAGTGGATACGGAAGTAAAACACTAAAGCAACCAAAACATAAATAATCAACCGTTTGAAATAAAACAAAATTATATGCAGTTACCTCTCGATGTCCTTGGCAAAAAAGAAAAGAGCCACATCGTGTTCCTTAGCACCTACATCTTGAAACTGTGTAGGCCATGTACTTAGCCTGGGTACTTCATTCAAGGTGACTTTTACTGGAATGTGGTTCACCACTTCAACAACCTTAGGCGATGCTAAGGTTGAAAGATATGCTTGCATGCCGCTATGCGTTGCTGATAGATTTCCGCTTTTCTGCACCTCCATGTCCCCTCTGGCAAAGGAAGTAGAAGGTTTATCTACAAGTAATAAAACCAAAAGAGATACCTTCACAAAAAGGAAAAGAACGTACTGCCATATGTACTCATGCTCTGGAATGGCTGAGGTTGACAGAGCAGTTGGGGCAGCCACAGGCAAATCTCTCATGGCCGGTTTTACAGAAGGGAAATGAACTTCGGGCTCAACAGATTGCGAAGCAGCCAGTGTAAACTGTTTTTCACTTACCGCAATTGTCTGCTTGTCTGTCCGTAAATTTGGATGCCCTCCTGGCAATCCTTGAAATCCCACCGGCCAATCTCTAATGACCGGCACTTTCGAAGGCAATTTTTTTAAAGCTTTATCACAACCAGAATCCACATTAGACACTGAAGGCAAATCAGATTGCTCTAACCCTCTGTTTTTGCTAAAGCTGGGCTTTTTACGCAGAGCAGCATCGACTGCTGCTCGTAACCTATTGCCCTTATTAATATCCTCCCTAATTTTTCGCGTTTGGTGATTACCAACAGCATCTTTGCTTTTCTCCCCTGCCTCTCTGCACTCCCTCGACCGAGGTAAACCATCTACATTTGCCAGTTCATCCTTACATTTTTCACTAGTTATTTGCTCACTTGAACTGCACTTTTCATTCGAAGATGTATCCCCCACTGCATAGTTAAGAAATAAATCCATGGGTGTCAATCATGATATCTTTAAACGCAGAGAATCATCTTCAAATATAACCTGTAACAGTGGAAATCGTACCAGATGCAACTATATCTTCTAGACAGTTCCGACTTAGATGTCTGGCTGGCTTTGTCATGCTACCTGGTTTACCATCAGGCTGCAAACCCTTCAAATCACGGGGACCATTTGCATATGAAATGGATGTATTGCCACGTGAAATTAGCTTCTGGTCGACTGTGGATGCTGAAGGGTTAGCTTCTGTACTCTGATCTTTCAGTTGCTTTGAGCCTTTAACTTTTACTGAATCATTACCACTAGAGCTTCCTGCGTCTATACATCTACTTGACGTTGGTTTGCCTACATTTCTAGTAAATCCCTCCTTTACATCATGGGAAGCATTTAGTTTCCCAGTCTTCTGTCGGGGAAGTATAACATCATCCACGGGTCTCACTTTTGGTCTAGAGCTCGAAGAATTAAAGGAATTGGACTTGAAAAAGGAACCTATACAAACAGAAAACAAGGTAATATAACAATACCTTCAAAATCACCAGAAGTACGACAAACTGGACATGGAAAAACTGCACTTGGGAGAAATAATATCATATATTCTACCTTTAGGGGCCTGGAGCTGCGAGTCAGCAGATCGTGTGCTTTCTGTGTCATCACTGGAGTGGCTATTGAAAGATGAGTGATGACCTAGCTTTCTCGATGGCTTCTCTAACCCCTTAAATGATGTTCCATGGGATAAAGCGGACAATTTGGGGAAAACAGATCTCTTGGGTGACCCTGATGGAGCTTCAACTGCCAGTCTTTTAGAATCTGGAGCTGCCTCAAATTTATCTATGTGCCTTTTGCTAGAGCTCCCTGTATTCAAATTTACCTCACTTTCTCTTTTCCCCTTAGTTTCTGCATATTTCAAGGATAGACAAAAATGAAAAATTTCACAACTAAGCTCGCTATTGTTTAGCACCAATATCACGGTAATTTATTCCACTTTACCTAGCTTCTGTTTCTCTGCTTCCTCAGCAAACTTGCATTCTTCGCAAAGCCAAAAACCCTTGGGGACTCTTTTAAGCATTACTCGCATGCAATAGCTGAGTAAAAGAACAAACAACTGTATTATTAGAACCGAGAATGGTGCTGCGTTATTAATAATAGGATAATCCAGTTAACTTAAACTTCAATATAATTAAGATCCAAGGATAAATCCTGAACAGCAATTGACCATAAGTTCAGAACGAAGGGTTGGGGATCATTTCTTTCCCATGAACAGAAGCAGACTTACGTATGTTCTGCACCATCACTGCATCTGCTGCAGATAGCAAGTAAATCCTCACGACCCGCATCTCCACAGATATCACATACTTTTACCTGCTCAACAACATAGAGAACATTTTCACTTGAGATTTTTGTCACTAAATGATGAAAGCAATGATCGCCACAACATGAAATAATTGTGTTTTCTAATTCTACTTACTATGATACAAAACAGAATAACTTACATCAAGTTCCAGCATTTCAGAATCAGCACTGTCACTCTCAGACATGGCTGATGCGTTTGATTCCTCTGCCTTATTTGAGAGAACGTTTCCCCCCGACTTCCCAACTACATCACTTTGGCTTGAATGTGTAGAACTTTCAATTAAAATGTTTTTCTTATCCTCCCTATTCTCTGCTCCTGACTTTTCCTTGACTTTTCCCTGCCCTAAAATATTTCTGGCTTGATGATCATTACATAAGTCTACCTTCATGGAATCTTGATCTTTGCGAGACTCATCTAAAATTGGGCTATTAGATATATCAAACGATCTTTCCTTACTCTTGGCATTGTCAGAGGAAGTATCATGAATGGAATTAACCAAATTGCTCACTTCGCTAGCAGTGTTATGCGAACTGCCGAGAGCATTAACCCCAGAAGATTGCAAAAGATCATCGCCGTTGAAAGAACACTGGCTCGCCACTACACCATGGGAGTTTTCATCTGATGACTCATCTGACTTTAAACTGGTATTACGATGCATGCAAGATGAACAAGGAGCAGAGCAGACATTACACGTTCCAGACTCCAATTTAGGACGACCTCTGCGACCCATGGAGGGATTTTTATTTCTTCTATCAGCCTTCAGGCATAACATAGAGAGAATGTTACAAAAAAAAAAAGATTGACAGACAAAATTAAAGGATTTTTTGTTCACAATATCAGTGGATTAAATTAGCATAGAAGGGAAAATATACTGAAATTAAATTTCTTAAATAAATATGTTTTTGATAAGAGTTTTAAAAAACTGTATAGGGAAGGACTTCCATTCTTCTGGTGGACGCACAGCATTCAAATAAAGCACTGTGTATCTGCAAAGCATTTATCATGTGTTTGGAGCTAGAATTGTGTCTTTCATGTGAGTGATTTCCCTCGCTAGAATTAGACATTTATGCCATTATCTACAGATGCAACATTCGAAGGAAGAGTCTTAAAGCAATCTACATAAAACGCTATCCTCGGTTCTTAGACCATCTTTAAGCACAAAACAAGCCACACAATCTTTAAGACACACACACCCCAAAAAGAAGAAGATAAAGTCTAGAGTCTCCAGATAATCTTACCATAAACAACAAAATTGATGAGCACGATTTGCAAATAGTCCGCTAATCCGACTGTAAACAAAAGTGCAGAGAACGTAATTACGAACTGCAAAAAAACATCAAGTACAAACCCAGATGATTCAATCTTGTTGTTGAACAACATTTGCGTCGAATAACATGTAAATTCAGCAGAGTTTCTAACTTAGGAACCCCAAGGAAATGACATAATTCATCAATTTATTTAATAACAATAAAAAAAATCTGATTAGAAGCCGAGGAAACAAAGAATTTAACGATAATCAAGTGAATTTTTCTCTGTATAAATCCGAAAAAATCAGAAATATAAGATTACATTCTTCAAGTCTCAAAATCATATCTGTCGACAATTGCATTTTCGCAATCATGTTAATCATTATGACCATGGGACAATCGAGAATCAACAAAACCCTAACTTACCATTCCTCGAATTTCGCTGCTCTACAACTCCTACAAACCCTAGTTCCTCTAAAATCCAGATTCAATTCCAATTTTATCCCTATCTATACACAAAGAGAATATGGCGAAGCCCTAGTTCGCTTTACGTTTTTCGCCCAAATAATGAAACACCAACAATGATGAGATAAATCCCCAATCCAGAAACACACAGAAGATCCAAGAAAAGGGAGGGAAGAAGAGAAAATCACCTTGGAGCAAACGGATTCGGTGAAAAAGACGATGACAAAAGAGATTACAGAGAGAAAGAAGAAGATATTTTTCTTAGGTTCGATTGTTCCATGACTGGCAACCTGCCTTACATGTACTGAGTTGGAACAAAATACAAACCAACAAATCGTACCACATAACCGGAATTAAAGAAATACAATTGCATAATTAAATAAAACCGGGTTTCTACGTTACTATTAAAATAGCCATCCATGGATCTATATCTACACGTAGATACGTACAAACATACATACCTATATTTATAGATTAATTACCAATTTAGCCTATTAAGCACGCATAATATTTTTTAAACGTGTTTAACAAGATTTTTACTAATTTACAACCTTCACCGCCATTAGAGCATTTTCTCTAGTCTTTACACTCTTTATTTGTTATGCTTTTGTTCCTTTATTGTTGTTGTAAAATATTTATATTTGCAAGTCCGCCCCATGCATGTATCATGGCCCGAACATTAGTATATTATTATGTAATTTAACCAAGACACTATGAGGATTTGTCAGGGAAGTCTCTGAAGAAAAACAGAGGAGTATTCACATTCTGCTTTTTTGGTTCCCATCCAGATACGGATCTCTGATTCTGTTGCTGCTGTTCCTTCTCAAGGGATGAGAAAGACAAGGATAGTGAGAGAGAAGCTGCATCGCTGTCTTGATTCACTATCTCTTCTTGTGGCTTATAACTACTACTGCTGTGTTCTTCAATGGAGGTTATTCTAGCTGTGAAAGGCAGGACGACTCCTGTGCTTGTGCTTGTGCTTGTGGTCGTGGTCATGGCCGGTGTAGTTTTCTCCTCTCCCAGAGCCAGCTCAAGATCTGGGGCCGTACCAAGTAATGATTTCTGTTTGTTGTTCTCATTACCTAGTGCTCCGGGATTATCGTCTACCATTTCATCATCGTCTTCCTTCCTGTCATTCAAATCTAAAGGGAACACGATCCTTTCTGTCGCAGTGGGATTCTTCGTGATGGTCTTCTCCTCCTCACACGGACGGGCATCAGATTTCCTTGAAGCAGATACACTGCCAGATGTAACGCTCCTGGAAATGTTACATTCATCATCTTCTACTCCTGAAACTGTCTTCAGCTTTTTATTCATGTGACCTTCACACAACCCTTCATTATTCAGCTCATCCAAGTCCACTTTCTGGTTCATGTTGAAGGAATTCAATGTCCCAGGCCCTGTCAATGCCAAAAACAGGCAATTCATGGACACAGCTAAGAACCTTTTCCTATAAAGTTTTTCTGGCCATGGAACTAAACCTCAGAGCTCGTTAAAGCCGAAAGCAAATCCTTTCTGTTACCTGACGTCTTCTCAACCTTCGAGTTAGGGCTAACACCTATCTCTCCTTCCTCAGTTTCTTCAACCGCCCTACTATCTCCATTTGAAACAGAGAATGCCTTCTCCTTCTCAATGGGACAGCACAGTTTACCCTCTTTAGCACTCACCTCCTGTTCAAATCCAGGAATCCATTAATATATGCACGACGTAAAGATAGACCTAGCATCTGTCTAGAACACTCTAAACTAAAACAGACCTGATAGGTAGAAAAATTTTAACCAGAGAAGAAAAGTAATGGCCAATGTAAATTCAGAGAAGAAATGTACAAGCAGAGGACTATTCTAGAACAACCCACCTTCATGCACGATTGCATTCTGCTCGATGTGCAGTCCGTCAAAAACTCTGTGTTGCTTGGTTTCTCATGGCGAAAGGCCTCACGCGTAGAAAACGCTTTCCCCATATTTGGCAAAACACAAGACGCTGGAAGAGATGTGTTCTTGAGTGGATTAGAGCAACTCTCTTTTTTTCCTCGGAATACACCCCATAGGAAAAATAACATGTTCCAGCCTGCAAACGCAATGAATGTTGCTGTAAGCAATAGAATCTGTAAAGATTAAGTCAGGCCTTACATCTGCACGGCACCTTGAAAAAACAAATGAATTTTTTTTTGAAATTTATAAGAGAATGTTCCAGCATGACTGAAGAGCCAGACCTGCTCCTCAATGGAAGAAACAGATATTAATTTAAACTAGCATTGTAAAGACAGTGAGATTCCATAAACTTAAGACAGGGGAACTTGCAACAAAGCATAATTTCACGAACTGAAAGAGTTCTAGTTAACAATCTTACGCTGGCAATTCTGAGGAAGCTGGTTGGACGCAAAAATCAAAAGCTCAACACCCTCGTGGTTTCCCTTTAGGGCTACATCTTTCTGGATCATGTTATCTACCAGGGGCTTATAATTTTTCTCATAACTGTTTGTCACACACAACAACTAATTTCGTCAGAGGATAAGGAAATAAAACATTGAATCAATCAAAACATGAATAATCAACCATGTGAAAGAGAACAAAAGTACATGCAGTTACCTCTCGATGTCCTTGGCAAAAAAGAAAAGAGCCACATCGTGTTCCTTAGCACCTATATCTTGAAACTGTGTGGGCCATGTACTTAGCCTGGGTACTTCATTCAAGGTGACTTTTACTGGGAATTGGTTCACCACTTCAACAACCTTAGGTGATGATAAGGTTGAACGATATGCTTGCATGCCGGTATGAGTTGCTGACAGATTTCTGCTTTTCTGCACCTCCATGTCCCCTCTGGTCAAAGGAAATAAAAGGTTTATCTACAAGCAATAAAACCAGAAGAAATACCTTCACAAAAAGGAACGAAAACCGTACTGCCAAATGTACTCATGCTCTGGGATTGCTGAGGTTGTTGACAGAGCAGTTGAGGCAGCCACATGCAAATCTCTCACGACCGGTTTTACAGAAGGAAAATGAATTTCGGGTTCAACAGATTGGGAAGCAGCCAGAGTACACTGCTTTCCACTTACCGCAGTTGTCTGCTTGTCTGTCTGAAAATTTGGAGGTCCTCCTGGTAATCCTTGACATCCTACCGGCCAATCTCTTATGACCGGCATCTTCGAGGGCAATTTTTTTAAAGCCTTATCACAACCAGAATCCACATTAGACACTGAAGGCAGATCAGATTGCTCCAACCCTCTGTTTTTGCCAAAGCTGGGCTTTTTACGCAGAGCAGCATCAACCGCTGCTCGCAGCCTATTGCCCTTATTAATATCCTCTCTAATATTTCGCTTTTGGTGGTTACCAACAGCATCTTTGCTTTTCTCACCTGCCTCTCTGAATTCCCTCGATCGGGGTAAACCATCTAAATTTGCCAGTTCATCCTTACAGTTTTCACTTGATATTTGCCCATTTGAACTGCACTTTTCATTCGTAGATGTATACCCCACTGCATAGGTAAGAAATAAATCCCTGGGTGTCAAACATGATATCTTCAAACGCAGAGAATCATTTACTAATGGAATAAAAACCTATAACCTGTAACAGTGGAAATCGTACCAGAAGCAACTATATCTTCTAGACAGTTCCGACTTAGGTGTCTGGCTTGCTTTGTCAAGCTACCTTGTTTACCATCAGGTTGCAAACCTTTCAAATCACGGGGACCGTTTCCATATGAAATGGATGTACTGCCACGTGAAATTAGCTTCCGATCGACTGTGGATGCTGCAGGGTTAGCTTCTGTACTCTGATCTTTCGGTTGCTTTGAGCCTTTAACTTTTACTAAGTCATTACCACTAGAGCTTCCTGCGTCTATACATCTACTTGACATTGGTTTGCCTACATTTCTAGAAAATCCCTCCTTTACATCAAGGGAAGCATTTACTTTCCCAGTCTTCTGTCGTGGAAGTATAACATCATCCACTGGTCTCACTTTTGGTCTAGAGCTCGAAGAATTAAAGGAATTGGACTTGAAACAGGAACCTATACAAACAGAAAACAAGGTAATATTATAATACCTTCAAATCACCAGAAGTACGACAAACTGGACATGGAAAACTGCGCATGGGAAAAATAACATCATCTATTCTACCTTTAGGGGACTGGAGCAACAAGCCAGTAGATCGTGTGCTTTCTGTGTCATCGTTGGAATGGCTTTTGAAAGATGAGTGATGAGCTAACTTTCTCGATGGCTTCTCTAATCCCTTAAATGATGTTCCTCGGGATAAAGCGGACAATTTGGGGAAAACAGATCTCTTGGGTGACCCTGTTGGAGATTCAACTGCCAGTCTTTTAGAATCTGGAGCTGCATCAAATTTATCTATGTGCCTTTTGCTAGAGCTCCGTGTATTCAAGTTTACCTCACTTTCTCTTTTTCCCTTAGTTTCTGCATATTTCAAGGTTAGACAAATATGAAAAAACAAATTTCACAACCCAGTTCGCCAGTGTATAGCACTAATATCATATACAGTTACTTATTCAGCTTTACCTAGCTTCTGCTTTTCTGCTTCCTCTGCAAACTTGCATTCTTCGCAAAGCCAATCACCCTTGGGAACTTTTTTAAGCATTACTCGCATGCAATAGCTGAGTAAAAGAAAACACAGCTATATTATTAGAACCGAGAATGGTGCTGCGTTATTAATAAAAGGATAATCCAGCTAACTTAAACTTCACTAAAACTAAGGTCCAAGAATAAATTCTGAACAGCAATAGACCATAAATTCAAAATGACGGGGGTACCCCGATCCCTAAAAGTACGTGATCTTTTCTGTCCCATGAACAGAAGCAGACTTACGTGTGTTCTGCACCATCACTGCATCTGCTGCAGATAGCAAGTAAATCCTCACGACCCGCATCTCCACAGATATCACATACTTTTACCTGCTCAACAACATAGAGAACATTTTCACTTGAGAATGTTGTCACTAAATGATGAAAGCAATAATCGCCACAAAACAAATCAAAAGTCCAACCAAAACATTAGATTAATGTGTTCTCTAATCCTTCTTACTATGATACAAAACTGAATAACTTACATCAAGTTCCAGCAATTCAGAATCAGCACTCTCACTCTCAGACATGGCTGATGTGTTTAATTCCTCTGCCTTAATTAAGAGAACGTTTTCCCCTGACTTCCCAACCATCCCACTTTGGCCTGAATGTGTAGAACTTTCAATTAAAATGTTTTTCTTGTCATCCCTATTCTCTGCTCCTGACTTTTCCTTGACTTCTCCCTGCCCAAGAATGTTTCTGGCTTGATGATCCTTACACAAGTCTACCTTCATGGAATTTTGATCTTTGCGAGACTCATCTAAAATTGGGCTATTAGATTTTATAATTTCCGTACTATTGGCATTGTCAGAAGAAGTATCATGAATGGAATTAACCAAATTGCTCGCTTCGCAAGCCGTGTTATGCGAACTGCCGAGAGCATTAAACCCAGAAGAACGCAAAAGATCATCCCCGTTGAAAGAACACTGGCTCGCCACTACACCATGGGAGTTTTCATCTGATAACTCATCTGACTTTGAACTGGTATTACGATGCATGCAAGATGAACAAGGAGCAGAGCAGATATTACAAGTTCCAAACTCCATTTTAGGATGACCTCTGCAATCCATAGAAGGATTATTAGCTCTTCTATCAGCCTTCAGGCATAAAATTTAAAATGAATTATTAAAAAAAAATCCATTAGAAGTGAATTTGTCTCTCTAATAAATCCGAAAACCCCAAGATAATTGTCTCAAAGTCATCTTTCTCGACAGTTTCAATTTCGCAATCATCTTAATAAGTATGAGCATGGGACAATCGAAAATCAACAAAACCCTAACTTACCATATCTCAAATGTCGCTGCTCTGAAACTCCTAGAAACCCTAATTCCTCTAAAATCCAGATTCAGTTCCTATTTAATGCCAATCTAGAAACAAAAAGAATCTGGCATGACCCTAGTTTGCTTCACGCTCTTCCTCGTGATATACAAAGAACACGATCCCAGATAATAAAAGAGAGCTTGCGATCAAAAGAGTCAGCCAACGATCAATACCTACACGTATATACGTACGGTCATACATACATATATTTTTTTATAAATGATTAAATTAGTATATTTTGTAAAACGTGTTTAACAAGATTTTTACAGTGAGATTTACCTTCACCGCCATTAATGCAGTTTAACTATTGACGTTACAGTATTTGGACAAAACGGTGAATAAAACTACAAAAATGCCATTGCGTCACCTATATAAGGGCCGATCAGCCCAAATATTGTAATATAAATTTAGTTCTTACATAAATGGGCCTTTTAAGAAAATTGTAGTCGCGGATTTAGATATTGTGCAGCTAGTCTTTTTGATGTCATATATTTATTTATTAAAGAAAAAAACAAATATTATGAAAAAATATAATTCGAGTCTGAGAAAACAAAAACCCGTGAAATGGCCCACAAAGATCACATTGCTCAAAAATCAAATATAATTCATCATCATCGCCTGAACTTCGCCGCATTTTTCGCAGTCGATTACACTCTTCTTTTTCTTCCTTCACAATCACAATTTATTTGCTTAAATTCACTATATATGTTCCCTTTCGATTTAGACATATTTTCCTATTCATATATAAAGTATTTGACTTTTATTACAAAGAAACAAAAACAACAAGTGTTGTAATTAGATATCATAATGATCTAATTCCCTAGAATTACGGCATGAACACTGGCAATACCAACTTTCTCGAATACGTAAACAAAATTAACACTTTCCCACTAATTATTCTCTCTATAAATATCTTAAACTCATTTTAATGTTTCTTAAGAATCAAGAATTAAAAATGGCGAATGCTATCAGAAGTGCTCTTTTCATTTTGACTCTTCTCTTTCTATTGTCAGTCTCCAGCATTGTTCAGGCTCGTGGTGGTGGTAAAATCCATCCCCAAGGTAAGACGAAGAACAACAAATCTTATGTATATGATAAGAATATCTTAATCACTTAAAAATGATTTGTGTTTAAATGTATTGTAGAATGCAAGTCAAAGTGTAGCTACAGATGTTCAGCAACATCACACAAGAAGCCATGCATGTTCTTCTGCCTCAAGTGTTGCAGTAAATGTCTTTGTGTTCCTTCTGGCACTTACGGCAACAAACAAAGTTGTCCTTGTTACAACAATTGGAAAACTAAAGAAGGCCGTCCTAAATGTCCTTAATTCTTCTTTTTTTATTATATCAACCACTTCTTTCGTTTAGACATCTGTTTCTGCAAGTTTTACAGTCTCTATCTATCTTTACACTCTTTGTTTGTCATTTTATTGTTGTTGGGCCCCATGTATCACGGGCCAACATTAATATAGTATATCTTTGAAATGGGCTGAATTGATACGTAGCCACAACTAAGCCTTATATATATAGCCATTGTAACTTTCTATAATTCAAATATGATTAGTTTTGACTTTTGAGAATTGGTTGTCTATGTGGAAGCCATGTTCTAAGCTGGCTCTATCTTATTGTTTACTTCCAATACTTAATAATCACCCAATAGTTTAATTATAAACATAAAACATATTTTCTTAAGCTCGAACTTAGATCTATTAGCACCCTAATAACATATTTAAATGGGTTTTAAGCCATCAATGTAAATACACACATGGATTCTGACACGATTATGGTTACTGGTTAGTGGTTACCAACTTCACACTATTAAACTTAAGAATGTTAAGTATTAGTCAGTCAATCGTAAGATATTCAGTATCACTTTTGTCGTTGACTTTTAAATTACGGTCGGTATTGAATAAATTTAAGATTGAGGACGGCTAAACTAAATTTGAACCGTTGACTTTAATTTTGGCGGCATCGTTGACTAGGATTGTAGGATAAGATGTGAAACGAAGAAAACAAAAAACCAATTTATTCACACACAACCAATTATATAATTTTACAAAAAAATTAGCAGAAACAATTTTTTTTATAGACATTGTTGCAAATTTTGAGCCAAAAAAAACTTAAAAAGGTTTCATCTCAATTTTGAGGCTCAAGAATTAACGATCAAACTAGAACACGAAGAAAGAAAAAATAGGCGGGAAGGGGGTAGAGACTATTTTAGAAATTGCAGTTCAACCCCAAACAATTTTCATATCGATCAATTTAGACCCCCTAAAAAATCATTCGGATGGGGAGCCAGATGAATGAGAATGAGAAACCTCCTCAATAAGTTTGGTGACATCAGCCATGGAAGGACGACTATCTGGGTATTGAGCCGTACAACTCAAACCAATCTTCAGTAAACGAATGATGTTCTCATTGCCTTCAGGTTGGTACCTTGTGAGCTCAGGATCAAGAACATCGGACGGTGATTGTTGATCGGTAACTGATTGCACCCATCTCGGCAAATCGACACCTTCTTCATTCATTTGTTGCTGTGTTGGAGACTTACCTGCAACATAATGTTCAAAGTTAAAACCTTTAAGCAACAAGAAGAGCAAAAAATGGCGCAGTTATATAGATAAGAGCTGTGTTTAATTGTTTGTGTTACCAGTGAGTAATTCAAGGACGAGGACGCCAAAGCTGTAGACATCAGCTTTTTGGGAGATTTTGCGAGCATCGGTGACTTCAGGGGCACGGTAGCCATCAATACGGTTTGGTGCAGATGTGGAACTAATGATGGGAGCTAGACCGTAATCAGAGACCTTAGCTTCATAGGATTCAGACAAGAGTATATTTGAGGACTTGATGTTTCCATGAGAAGTTGTCCCATCACGAGAATGTAGGAAGCTAACAGCTCTTGCAGCTCCCAAGGCTATACTGGCTCTGGTTTCCCAGTTCAATGAAGTCCTCCCGTTTCCTTTGTTCCCTACAAATCCATTCAAAGAGTTTAAAAACACCAAGCTCATTAAGATCATAAACTAGCATCAAGACACATAAACTCAACTAACTAAGAAACAATGCTGTTATCATTTTCGATCTTAAACAAACCAAGTCCATCAAGATCACATACTAGCATCAGGTATACTACGAACTCAAAAATTTGAAGAATGTAATAATGGTGTTTTCGATGTTATACCGTGCAATAGTGCAGACAAGCTTCCTCTAGACATGTACTCAAAGACAAGAAGCTTCTCGTCGCGGCTGAAATAGTAAGCGATCAGAGTCACGAGATTAGCGTGACTCATTGATCCCAAAACCTGCAATCTCTCTCTGAACTCTTTCTCAGGCACCACAACGTCTCTTAACCGTTTCACAGCCACCACTAATCCATGATCAAAGCTTGCCTTATACGAAGAACCCACAGTTCCTTTCCCAAGAACCTCTGCTGAAGCCTTCAACAATCCATCCAAATCGAATTCTCCAAAAGACTTCACGAAAAAGGTCAAATCTTTACTCACCACACCACTCTCCGACGCCGCAGCCTTTGCCGGAGGGACATTAGCCCCCGTTTCCCTGGGTATAGCAGCGGTGGAGGTCGGAGCAACAACAGGAGCTTCAACATTTCTCGGTCGATCGTTCTCTTCCTTCTTTCTCTTTCTGCAGAGACAGAACAGAAGCAGGAGAAGCAGCACTAGACCGACAATACATCCGATTACAATTCCTGCAATAGCTCCGGCGGATAATTTGTCGCTGTCTTTCTTCTCCGGCTGCGCATTAGGGCCTTCGGCTTCACTACAAGGGTTTAAGGGTTTCCCACACAGAGCATTCCCTTCGAAAGCAGTTCGGGGCAAACCCGACAACGAATTCGGAATTGACCCGTTTAACTGGTTGGAAGAAACATTGAATCGCTGAATAGGAATCGTGATGTCAGGGATCGAACCAGAGAGTTGATTCCTATCTAAAAAGAGTTCAATCAATCGGGTTGCAGAATTGACATTATCCGGGATCCTACCCGAAAAATTGTTTGCCGCTAGACTAATTTTGATTACGTTCGGAAGCGTAAAGAGAAACGACGGAATCTCACCGGAAAAGGCATTACCTTGGAGATACAAGTTACGGAGAAGAACCAGGTTCGAGAAATCCGAAGGGATTGAACCAGAGAGAGAATTGAAACGAAGAGAAAGGGTTTGAAGCTCGGTTAGATTACCAATTCCACCGATTGTCAAAGACCCGAATAAACCGGTTCCGGGTAACCGGAGCTCCGTGACCCGACCTGCATCGCAGTGGACTCCGTGCCAAGTACACGGAGAAGCACTCCTGTTCCATAGCAAAGTACGGCCACGAACACTATCACGGACAACGATTAACGCTCTCCGGTCAGACTCTAGATCTGAAGTCACCGCCGCAAGGTAATAGAAGAAGAAGAAGACGATTAACTTGGACTTAAACTTCATCTTCTTCAAAAAGTGTTTCTTCGTTCCTCTTCTCCTTCGTTTCAATGGAATATATTTCGATTTCCGATATGGGTTTTTGGAAATAAGCTGTCTTTATTTCGGCTATAAACACGCGTAAACGAGTGTTTGAACAGAGAGAAGAAGAATTGAAGAAAGACTCAACCTTTTACATGAGTTTCAGCGCTCTCTTTCTCTCTCTAGCCGGCTCAGAAAGAGAAAGAAAGAAAAATCATTCTTATTGGAAAGAAAAAAAGTTACTAATTGGAAATTTTCCTTTTTGACAAAAAAGTAAAAGAATCTTATGTATTAAAAGTGACAGCTAATAACAGAAAATCATTCATGAATAATTGTAACCATTACTCTTAGTCAACAGGTCATTCCGTTGCTTAAATGAATGTTAATTCATTACTGTTATAAAAAAAAATGCAGTAATGTTTGTACGAAGCTACCGTAATACATAATCTTATAGGATGATATGCTTCTCTCTTCAAAATTAGAAACAGAATCGGAAGCGCATAAAATCTTTTGGAATTGTTTTGGAATCACGATTCCAAAAATAAAGTGTTTAGAAGCGCGTTGAAAGCATACGATTCTGAATTATAAGCGTTTTAAAATCTCAAAATTGTTCATATCACGTTAAAATCTAAAAAAATAAACAAACCAATAACTAATTTGTTATGATGTTTAATTTAACTCAATTTTTGTTAAAAATATTAAAATTTAAATAATAAAAGACTTGGAAAGGTACTTAAGTGAGTTATAATATTTAAATTATAAAGTGGATTTGTTGTTTTAAAAGTTTATTTTAATATGATTTTATATTAAGTAATTTATGATATATATGTATGTATATATATATATATATACACACGTTTCCAAAACGTACTCGTTTCCTTAATTTTTTAAAAAAACTTGATTTCGTGCTTCTAAACACTTCCGCTTCCGCATATCCGTAAATCAGATCAGGTCCAAAAAAATTCAAATGTCGTAATCAGTTTTTTTTTTTTCGTTGCGTTATGTTTGTTTTTTTCTTATTGGGTTGAGTGTGTGACCAGAAAAAAACAAACCAGATATGTGAAATATGTCTCAGCTACCGTTGACTAAAGAAAATTAGTATTTGAGGCCTACCAGAGAATATGTCATATGAATAATAATAAAATAAACTAAAAACTAAATAAAATCTTCATTACATAATTATAAATCACTAAATGTTATGTTATTTATCACCATTATTTTCAATTATTTATATATAAAAATGTGAAGATATATGTATTTTCAAAGTCAAAAATATACTTATACTAACCGGAAACAAAATTCGTACCATTGACATTTTAGTTTAACTTTTGTGTATTTGTATCTATTGGAAATAGAAATGGTCAACATAATAATAAGTAGTTGTAATTATAATACACTTGAGATCGAGAAGCTTTCAATCGTTCAAACTTTGGGTTTTGTCCAATCTGACTTAGTTCAAATTGATTAAATTTCATTATTTTAGTTTAGATTACGTATTACATTCTTACCAAACCAAAACCTAACCAAATGTTGACACATTCTATAACTCAGTCTTAACCTCATGGGAATTGGACTCATGGCCATGTTTATCCAAATAAGAAACGGCCATGGCTGCGTGAAGAGCAGCTCCAAGAGGAAGAGCATCTTCATCAACAAAGAAGTAAGGCGAATGAAGCGGCTTACCAGCACCAAGCGTCTCATTCTTGATCCCAAGAACGAAAATCGCAGCTTTAGTCTTCTGAGTAAAGAAGCTGAAATCTTCTCCTCCCATTGTTACAGGAAAATCATGGAAGTTATTCTTTCCAATCATAGCTTCTGCTACTTTTTTACCGTGCTCATATAAGTCCTCGTCGTTCTTCATTACTGGATGAAGCGAAGGCTTTTTCTCTTCGAAGTTTACTTCAGCTTTGCATCTATATACTGATGCTTGTGCTTCTGAAATCTGCATCATCATCATCGAATATTCGAATAGTAGAACAAGATTGTAAAGAAATGAGTGTAAATGGATCTCTTTACCTCTTTGATTCGTCTTTGAATGAATAGAAGTCCATCGTTGCTTAAGCTTCTGAAAGTACCTCCAAATTTTGCACTCTGTGGTATTACGTTTTGAGCATGACCTCCTTCAATGTATCCAACTGTAACCACCTGAGAAACATTACAAACCGAATTCCGCTCATTCAGATAAGATTATGATACATCAAACACAATGAGGTTGGAAAGCAAACTTACACCAGCTTCAAGTGGATCCATTTCCCGTGAAACAATCTGTTGCAAAGCAACAACAGCAGAAGAAGCTGCAAGAACAGGGTCTTTAGACAAGTGTGGTGTAGCTGCGTGGCTACCTTGACCGTGAATCGTGACTGTAAACAATCCTGCACCTGCAAGAACGGTCCCAGGCCTAGACCCAATACCACCCGAAGGGATCGATGGAAAGACATGGATGCTGAGAATCCCATCTAAGTCGTCTAGAATCTCGTCTTTAAGCATTTCATAAGCACCTGCATAACCTTCCTCGCCTGGTTGAAACACAAGTTTCACAGTTCCCTTTTGCCAAAAAAGTCATTGTGATTCATTCAGAATCTGACCATTTAAAAATTTCACATTTTGATTGATGGGCTGGGCACACACAGTAAAATGAATCAAACATAGTATTACTATTGGATGTTTTGTATACACACACATCACTACCAATTCTGTCAAAAGCCCAAGAATTCACCAAATCAGATTCTGATCCGTTTTAGATTATCTCACATTTGATTAAAAATATCACTGTTGTGTTTCATTCAAAAATCCAGAAATCAACATATCAGAGTCTTGATCGTTTGGAAAGTTGACATTTTGATTGAAGAGAGAGAAAAGAGAGAGACCTTGATGAGGTGTTTTTTGGATTGAAGAAGCTTAGCTGCTCCAAGAAGCATAGCAACATGAGTATCATGACCACAAGCATGCATCTTTCCATCCACTTTACTCTTTGATTCCCATTCCACTAATTCCTTTTTTTATATTTTCAATCAGAGTCCCAAATTTTCAAATTTTGTAGTCAAAGCAATCTGAAATCGAGTAAAAATCGGATTTTTCATTAGAAAAAAGGAGCAAAAACCTGTAACGGAAGTGCATCCATGTCAGCTCTGAGTCCGAAAACAGGTTTTGAACCGGATCCAATCCAAGCCACAACGCCAGTCTTGGCCACAGGCCACTTATACTTCACTCCAAGTGAGTCAAGCTCGTCTCTAACAAGTTGACTCGTTTTAAACTCCTGAAACCCAATCTCTGGATTCTCATGGATCTTCCTCCTAATATCTCTCATCCACTCGAAGAACTCAGTGTCCTTCGCTGAATCCAGCATCCCACGAGCGAGTGACTCGAGACCCGACCCGGAATCATAACTCCAAGATGAAGACAGACGAAGAATAAAGAAGAAAGTGACGAAGAAAACAAAGAAGTTCCCGGTGAAAGTCATTATTTTGATTTTTTTTCTTTTTAGCTCCAAAGTGAGCGGTGAAGACGATGAAGATGCAAGTTCCAATGTATTATTTATATACACACGTGTTAAGAAAATGTTTTAGTTTAATTTCGTAATAATATTGAAAATTTAAGCAAGTGAGAACTCATAAAATCAATTATTTGAATTTGAATACACAATGTATATTAACGTGTATAAAAAGAATATATACTAAAAATGATTTACTTCTTTTAGTACACGATTTTAACCATTTATGTTAATGAAAATTAACGTTTTTGGAATAAACATAGCACAGAGAGTTGTGACAGATATATTACAGTAGAGATTGTTGCGGACAAGTCACAAGTTAATCTCTTTTGATTACGTCTTAACCACTAGTTCCATAAACCCAATTCTCAATTTTCAAACGTTAAGTATCTTTTTCAAACGTCAATATATTGAAATTTAACCAAATTTATACAATCTTTTTTTTTTTTTTATCAAAACCAAATTTATACAATCATTGTGACTCAGTTTTATTTTTAACGTCATATTATTTTTGATTTAATTTAAAAATTTATGAATATTTTGGGGGTTAATAACGAAAAAAAAAATGACTTGAAATTATTTAAGAAAAAAGGCTCAAGGAGTCCAGCCCATATCGATCCAGAACCAGTCCGATAGTTTCAAAGCCCAAACCCGAATCGGTTTGACCCGACCCGGAAAAGAGAACTGATTCGATTGCGGATTTATCAACGGAATATTCTCTTTGTGCCCAACCACAAAACCGTAATTTTTGTTTTTTTATCAGAAACGCCCAGAAGTAAAGCATCACTCTCTTCGTCTTCTCCCTTCCTTCTTTCATCGAGAATGGCCGAAAATGGTAAAGACTCCTTCACTCTCTGCTACTTCATTTTCTGTTTCTTTTCTATTTCCCTGTTTTCTCATTTTTCTTTTCTTTTTTTTTGGCGACGTTTGATGAAGATTCTCTCGATCAGTTCTTGGCTGCTGCCATTGATGCCGCTAAAAAAGCTGGAGCGGTCTCTTCCTCCTATCGATCTCCTTGTGTTATGATCCGATCTTTTGGATAATTATGATTTAATCTGGCTCCTTTGGTTTCATTCTGCAGGTCATTCGTAAAGGGTTTTACGAGACCAAACATGTTGAACACAAAGGCCAGGTTGGTGTTTGTTTCCTTCGCTCTTATACCTTCATTGCAAGATTGCTTCTTGATTTCAATTCACACAATCACACATAGTGGAAATGCCTACGTCTAATTCAAGACTTATCAATTTTGTTTTACTTTCATGTTCTTTGGCTCCTAAAATTATTGCTTTGTAGGTGGATTTGGTTACTGAGACTGATAAAGGATGTGAAGAACTCGTGTTTAATCATCTCAAACAGCTTTTTCCCAATCACAAGGTGGAATTTCCTTTTCTTTGAAACCCCATCTTTTGGATCTTTGCTAGCTTCTTTCTTACATTGAGCATGAGGTTTCGGTATGAATTAGTTCATAGGAGAAGAAACTACAGCTGCACACGGCGTGACAGAATTAACAGACGAACCAACTTGGATTGTTGACCCTCTTGATGGAACAACAAATTTCGTTCACGGGTATATATTATATCATTTCTCAGTTTCCATTTGAATAATATATCGTGTTTCAGTTGCCCATTTCACTAATATAACCAAATGTTGTTTTTCTAGGTTCCCTTTTGTGTGTGTTTCCATTGGCCTGACGATTGGAAAAATCCCTGTGGTTGGCGTCGTTTTCAATCCGATTATGGATGAGGTAAAAGACTGAGTGTAGATCTTCCTCATGGCTCCCTTTTAGCATACTTCAAGTTTCTTTGACTGAGTGTAGATCTTCCTCATGGTGTCGTTTTGCATTAGATAGTTTCCTTGATGATGCTGTGGCTATGAAGTTATGAATGCAGCGAGATGTTTCTCAATTCTTATATTATATGTTTAATGATAAAACAGCTATTTACCGGTGTCCAACGGAAAGGAGCCTTCTTGAATGGGAAACCAATAAAAGGTTAGCAGTTCATACACAGCCTTACTCCTAAAAGTGTCAGTTCGAGATAAGTGTTTTCCTCTGGTTTGATCCTGTCTGTAAAAGTCGAAATATTTGGTGATCAAGAGACGTTCTTTTTGCAGTGTCATCTCAGAGCGAACTTGTGACCGCTTTGCTCGTAACAGAGGTAAAACATTGTTTGTCTCCTTCGTGTCACTAAACTGCTACAAATCCACTCTCACCTCTTATGACCAAATGAACACAGGCGGGTACTAAACGGGACAAAGCTACATTAGACGATGCAACCAACAGAATCAACAGTTTGTTGACCAAGGTGAAATTTATTGAGTGATATTTAGATCTCCTGCAAATGGCTCCAACCTCTCCAAACTCAAGGGTTGTGTCTGCTGTTTCTTGCTTTCATCAGGTTAGGTCCCTTAGGATGATTGGCTCGTGTGCACTGGACCTCTGTGGCGTTGCATGTGGAAGGGTTGATATATTCTATGAACTCGGATTCGGTGGTCCATGGTAACTTGTCCTTTTTGCCTTGCTTGGATTAGAAAAAGTCTCTCTTACACAAAAAATATTAGATCTTAATAGCATAATATCAATTTTCTAGGGACATTGCAGCAGGAATTGTGATCGTTAGAGAAGCTGGTGGACTCATTTTTGATCCGTAAGTGTTGAGATTAAGACCAAACTCATACTCAACGTTCCAACTGATATAACTGTTGTTTTCTTTGTTCATCAGATCGGGTAAAGATTTGGACATCACATCGCAGAGAATCGCAGCTTCAAATGCTTCTCTCAAGGAGTTATTCGTGGAGGCGTTGCAGCAAACAAATGCATGAAGTCATCTATTGTTACAATATGGTCCCAGAAAGCTTATGATGAACTCAATGCAAAACTTTACTATTTTTTTAGTTTGGTTACAAATGAAAGTATTTCTTTGGAAAGAAAACATACCCCATTGTTGACAAGAATGAAATGATTCGATTTTATATGGGGAAAATGGAAAATGGTCAAAGAAAATATGAACTTTAAACAATTTGTCAAATAAAATACGAACTTTTTTGTTTGTCAAATTAAATACAAAGTTAAGTTAACTTGGTTTTAACTTCCCTTTACTAACACTAGTCTCCGTTCAAATCCCCTCCCCAATTTCATCTCACGAAATCCCTAGCATCTGACTTCCATGAATTTCTTCTCCTATCAACGTATTTTATTTGGTAAATTATTTAAAGTTCGTATTTTATTTTCCTATTTTCCCATTTTATATGGTGTTGAAAGATATAGATTTCGTAATTGAGTTTGTATTATAAGTTTCTGATTAAAATTGAAAACTTTAGGGGGAATAGTTATATCAAAAACCATATTTAATTACCGAGGTAAATGGAGTCAATGAGTCTGGCCCATGGGCCCAGTATTTGTTACCAATCCAGAATCAACCCGGAAGTCTAAACCCGACCCGTAAAAGAGAAGTAATTGCGGACAAGAGGAACGGAGGGGGATCCAACGGAGGGAGGCATTTTGATTCTCACGGTGGACCATATAGGTTTTGTGTTGGATGATAAGGTTGTAGTGAAATCTTCTGATGATTCTGGGTTTGTATGCTTGAACGAAATTCTCAGATCTTCTATACATTTCGGGGTTCTGATTATCTGAGAGTTGCGTTAAATTTCGTGGGTTGCTTCGAAGAACAGTGATGGATGCTCAAGCGAAGAAGAAGGCGATGTTTCGCTCTAAGCTTAACGCCAAGAAGAAAGATACGCGCATAGATTCTCCTCTAGTTAGGTAAATGATTGTAGATTCTTCTCTTCGTTTCGATGTCAGTCATTGAACCTCTAATCGAACAAATTCCGTTTCAAAACTTGTCGGTGGTACATGTAGAAATTGTAGGATTAGGGCTCTGGGTTTGGGGTCGAGCTGTAGTTGTAGGTGATTACAAGTTGTGATGATGATTATGTTCTTTGGATTTGTAGGTACAATGAATCAGACCATCCTGTGTGTCGAGTTTGCAATGTCGTGTTGAAATCTGAATCACTTTGGGATGTACATCAAGCTTCTCGTAAGCATCACGAGGTAAATTTCTTCCAATGCCACTCTATGCTCTGTAAGCTTTACTTCACATTCTGATATAACATGAGTAACAATGAGAATTTGATGATTTACATAGATTGAGAGAGGTGTTAAGAGAGTTAAGTTCGTGTTCTTTTATGAAACATAGATTGCTACTGAATACTGGTGGGACTTTGTTATTAACTTCAGGTAGATGGCTTTTGAGTCTTCGTTAATGTTCCTTAATCTCATCCAGTAGCTTCTGTAAATTAATGTTGGACAGGCAATCGATAATCTAAAAGCTAGTGCTGCGGTAATTCAAAGGGGTACTAAACCTGCTGAAACTCAATCAAAAAAATCTGAAACTTTCGCTAAACCATCCAATGCTCATACATCATCTACTCTTCCGCCAAGTTTCTTTGAAAATCATGAGCCTGCCAGAGGTAAATGACTGGTGCACTTTCATTTTATTGTTCATATTTTTTCTCGATCAATAAATTTTCATGAATAGAAGAGTTTTGGTTTAGCTGCTACTATTCTCGATGACATCCTAAAAGGGTGTAGTCTTATGATTTTTGATAATCGATGGTAGTTTCATTCATCAATTGAGTTTCTACTGTTGTATAGTATACGTTGAACTCATTATTGACAAAAAAGAACTCATTAGTCAGATATATGTGTTCAGAATCTGTAGGAGTAGAATCTGCAAAATCCGAGAATGTACAGCAATCAAAGCAGACTATAAGTTCAGAAACAAAAAAGACAAAGGGGCCTCTTCCAGCCGGATTTTTTGATGATCAGAAAACTGATTCTTCAAATACCAAGACCACCAGTGAACCTGAGAAGAGTCAGACACAGACCACTGGGGGTTCAGAGACGAAACCAGCTGTGAAAGGAGCCCTTCCAACTGGTTTTTTTGATAATAGAGAAGCTGACCTGCTTGCGCGTGGAATAAAGCTCGTCAAACCAGATATCAAGTGAGTATCTTAATTTTTTGCTTTTCAATTCTCCAGGTGCAGAAAATCGTATTGAAAACTCATTATTGTGGTTCAGTTACATTTCTTACATTCCAACTTTGAGATTCAATGGTTCATGATCTTATGGGATTTTTAAAGACTTCGTACAAAAGAATTTTCTTTGTGAACTTATATAAACATGGATGTCTTCACAGGGATGAATATAAAGAATTTGAGAAGTTGATACAAGAGGATCTGCAGGTAGTTGATAGCCGCATGGAAGAAGAAGAGGTCAGATAACTCTCTGTCACTATTAAAAAACAGTTGCTGACATCAATATTAGCTCTGTTTTATAAATGTTAAAATCGCCTATTTGCCTCTAATTCTCAGGTTGATGCGGCTGAAACTATAGAAGAGGAGGAACAACGAGAGCAAAGGTGAGTTGCTACATTCATTTGTTATGGCAAGAAGATGAACATGTTGAAATTTGTTAAAGTTTAAGTAAGCACTTGGCCCTTGTAATCTTCATCTGCAGAT
Organism: Lepidium campestre; assembly: GCA_009757365.2. NCBI lineage: Eukaryota > Viridiplantae > Streptophyta > Magnoliopsida > Brassicales > Brassicaceae > Lepidium > Lepidium campestre. The sequence goes on from WJSH01004106.1 coordinate 158,025, forward strand.
CTTACAAAGAGAAAGTGGAGATTTTGAAGAGGAAGAAAATGGAACTTAAAGCGGCTAGATTAGCTAAGCGCAGTAAAACCTCTGAGGGTTCTGTTACAAAACCGAAGAAGAGTGAGGAAGAATCCCCCAGCGATGAGGGGGAGGATGACGAGGATTCTGGTGTTGATTGGAGAGCTCAACATGTTTGAAAAAGAGACAAATGTTTCACAATCTTTGCTCAGTTATAAACCAGTCAATGTTGTGTTAGAACAAAGGAAACAATCAGAGGATCAAGTGAGTATAGTTATCGTGTTATGGGTATGCTGCATAATCCTAAACTCTTTTGATTAAACAAATCGAATATATAAAAATGATGAACATTTGAAGAAACCAAGTAGGGGTCAAATTTGTTCTATAAACCGATAAGGACAAGGTCAAGAAGGAAGACTACTCAAAACTTAATTCATATTTTAAGACTGATTGTGTTGTGTGCGCCAACCATATATAATATTCTTATAAGTTGCATTTCGGGTTTCCATAATAGAAACCATTGACAACGTTATGTTATGTTATCTTGTTTGAAAAGGTGTCCACAAAGAAAAAAGAAAACAGACAAAACAAAGGTCGGTTAATGCATAATAGTTATAAAACTAAACTAATCATCCCATTTGTAATAACAACATTAATTATTCGACTAATTGCTTCTGACCTAATCGAAAGCACTCAAATCTCATGAATACCTTCTTCAAAGAAGATTATTACGTATGGGTTAAACTTATTAGTCAAATATATGTGTTCATAATCTGTAGGAGTAGATAGAGAATCTGCAAAAGCCAAGAATGTACAGACTATATGCCAAAGGGACCTCTTTCAGATGGATTGTTCGATAATCAGAAAACTGATTCTTCAAATACAAAACCCAACACTGAACCTAAAACAGAGTCAGACATAGACCACAGTTGCGTGCATGTGATGTACGTACATCACCAAACTTCATCACATGTTACATATTTAATGACTGACTAACTTGTGGTTATAAAACACTCCTATCTGGTGCTTTCTAAAGGTCATACTATAAAATTCATTATTATTATTCTTTCACACTAAAATTTTAAAAAAACAGCATATTACGTTTTAAATAACGGCACTATCCAAAAAAAATAAAGGAAAATACTTCTATAAATTTCGTGGCTTCGATGTATTGTTCATCGAAATAACTTTTTTTTGTTAAAGATCATCGAAATAACTTGAGAGTTGGTATTTGTTTCTCCATCTGATAAATTTCACAATTTGAAAACTGAGGCGCCAATTTTAGGCTTAAGAGAAAAGAGAGAAGAAAAACAGAGAAATTGTCGTCTTCAAATCTCCGATCATCTGAGGTAATGGGAGGTAGAAGCGGCGGCGAAGAATCTGACGTGGAATTAGAGGATTACGAAGTGGATGATTTCAGAGATGAGATTGTCGAACCGCGAGGAAACAGAGTCAATCCCTTCACCAGTTTCTTAGGGTTAGACTTCGCCGCCACTAACGGAGGAAAGTTCACCGTCATTAATGGAATCAAAGATATCTCCAGAGGCTCCATTGTTCATCCCGATAACCGGTATAAGTTAAAATCCCCTCATGTTTTTTCAATACTTAAATCCTGGAAACAAACTCTGTTTTGCTGAAGTTGGAAACAATATAATGAGTTAAGTACTAAAGATTCTGCCGGAATCTGAAGATTGATGTCAAGGTTCTTCGATTTTGCAGATGGTACAAGGCATGGACGATGTTCATAATGATATGGGCACTTTACTCTTCCTTCTTCACTCCATTGGAATTCGGATTCTTCAGGGGATTACCAGAGAATCTGTTCATCCTCGATATAGCCGGACAAATCGCTTTCTTAGTCGATATTGTGTTAACATTCTTCGTCGCTTACCGAGACAGTCGAACTTATAGAATGGTCTATAGACGCAGTTCAATCGCTTTACGGTACTAAAACCTCTCTCCTCTGCTTTTGTTTTAACAAACCTCTTCATTGTGTTCACCACTTTTGCAGGTACTTAAAATCATCTTTTTTTATCGATTTACTTGCTTGTATGCCATGGGATATCATCTACAAGGTACACTCTTTTATTCTTTGATTTCACTAAAACAAAACAGAGTTTTTTAAACTGTAAATTTGAAAACAGGCCGCAGGGGAAAGAGAAGAACTGAGATACCTATTGTTCATAAGGCTATATCGAGTTCATAGAGTAATTCTGTTTTTCCACAAAATGGAGAAAGATATTAGAATCAGTTACCTTTTCACAAGAATCGTCAAGCTTATATTCGTCGAGATCTATTGCACTCATACCGCTGCTTGTATCTTCTATTACTTGGCCACGACGCTGCCTCCATCTCAAGAAGGGTACACTTGGATAGGAAGCTTGAAGTTGGGAGATTACAGTTACTCGCAGTTCAGAGATATCGATCTCTGGACTCGATACACTACTTCTATGTACTTTGCAGTTGCCACTATGGCAACTGTTGGTAAGTTCACTGAAAACTTGATTAGTCTGTTGCTTTTTTTCCGCCTTTAATGTTACTTTTGATGCAGGCTATGGAGATATACATGCGGTTAATATGCGGGAAATGATATTCGCCATGATCTACATTTCATTCGACATGATTTTAGGCGCTTACTTGATCGGCAACATGACAGCTTTGATTGTAAAAGGATCCAAAACAGAGAGATTTCGAGATAAGATGACGGATATCATGAGGTATATGAACCGAAACAAACTCGGTAGAAGCATCCGTGGTCAGATCACTGGACATTTGCGGTTGCAGTACGAAAGTAGCTACACTGAGGCAGCTTTTCTTCAAGACATACCTGTCTCTATCCGCGCTAAGGTACGATGATGAATGCTTTAGAGATACTTGTTTATTTACATCTTAGATGACAAACAAATGTTTTTATTGCAGATCGCTCAAACTTTATACTTGCCGTATATTGAGAAAGTTCCTCTCTTTCGCGGATGCTCATCTGAATTCATTAACCAGATTGTAAGCCTTTAGATTTGGACCATAAAAATCGAATTCTTTTTCTTGAGGTAATCCTAAAGATCACGCTTTTGTGGTTTTTTACAGGTTATTAGACTTCATGAAGAGTTCTTTCTCCCTGGAGAAGTTATAATGGAGCAAGGAAGCGTTGTTGATCAACTCTACTTCGTTTGTCACGGTGTTTTGGTAAACAAATATTCCAAGTTTTAGTTGATACATGCTTAGGTATGTCTGAGAGTCTCAGTTAATAAAACAAGCATTCTGTAATTAATAACAGGAAGAGATAGGTACAGCAAAGGATGGATCTGAAGAAATAGTGGCACATCTACAACCAGATCATTCTTTTGGAGAGATTTCAATCCTCTGCAATATTCCTCAGCCTTACACTGTTCGAGTTTCCGAGTTATGTCGGCTTTTAAGGCTTGATAAGCAATCTTTTATGAACATTCTCGAGATATATTTCCATGATGGACGAAGGATTCTCAACAATCTACTAGAAGGGAAAGAATCTAATGTCCGAATCAAGCAATTGGAATCCGATATAACCTTTCATATCAGTAAACAAGAGGCTGAGCTAGCTTTGAAGTTGAATAGTGCAGCTTTCTACGGTGATCTTTATCAGCTTAAGAGTTTGATTCGAGCTGGAGCTGACCCTAATAAGACAGATTATGACGGAAGATCGCCTTTGGTATGGTCTTATAACTTCTCGAATTCTTTAGTCTACATTGGAACATTGCTAACATGTTTTTTGGTCTTGACAGCATCTTGCAGCCTCTAGAGGATATGAAGACATTATCTTATATCTTATTCAAGAATCAGTTGATGTAAATGTCAAAGATAAATTGGGAAACACTCCTTTACTTGAAGCAATCAAGAACGGGAATGATCGTGTTGCAGCGTTACTCATGAAAGAAGGAGCTACGTTGAATATAGAGGACGCAGGGACTTTCCTTTGCACGGTGGTTGCGAAAGGAGACAGTGATTTTCTAAAACGACTTCTCAGTAACGGAATGGACCCTAATGCTAAAGATTATGATCACCGGACACCTCTACATGTAGCTGCTTCAGCAGGATTGTACATCTTAGCAATGCAACTAGTAGAAGCAAGTGCTAATGTTCTTGCAAAAGACAGGTACTTATTCTTGAACTTACCAAATAAAGAGTTGTTTGCTTTATCGCGGTTATTAACTGTTTTTCTGTTCATGAATTAGATGGGGAAACACTCCTCTAGATGAAGCCTTGGGTTGTGGCAACAAGATGTTGATAAAATTACTAGAAGATGCTAAGAACTCTCAGATCTCTTCATTCCCAAGTGGCTCCAAAGAACTCAAAGGTCTGTTAAGTTGGTTTATAGATAAAAGTATTGATGTTTCATTGGATTTTTTAAGACCGGTTTACATATTCGAATAATCTGCAGATAAAGTGTATAAGAAGAAATGTACAGTGTATTCTTCATATTCTGATGATACGAAAGAGAAAAGAAGACGAGGGATTGTGTTGTGGGTGCCTCAAAGCATCGAGGAACTTGTAAGAACTGCAGCAGAACAGCTGAATGTTCCGGAAGCTACTTGTGTATTGTCTGAAGATGAAGCTAAAATTATTGATGTAGATTTGATAAATGATGGACAAAAACTGTATCTAACCATTGATACAAATGAATGATTCAGATTCAGACAAATTTTCAAAAACAGAGTTAACTACAAAGAATAATAATGTGTTTTGTATGTATGTTTGATTAAAATGATTTCTTCACATTCTTCAAATGCATTGAAGAATCGACACAGTTCGTCTTCTCGATCTCGTTTCTACAACGGTTTAAGTTTCTTAAGAGCTCACTCGCTTTCTCCTTGGTTCTCTCCTCGCAGCCAACTTGTAGAACCACTAAAAGTTTCTCAAAGGCACCAACTTGAAGAGCTTCAACTAACAAACCATCATCAACTTCTCCATCTTTCTTATTCTTCCATAGCTTCCAAAGAATCGAAACAGAGCATTGTGTTGTAAGATCTGAAACTCGAAGAATCTTCTTCACAAGAAGAGGAACGATCAAAGCGTTTTTAAGAATATCTTCTCTTCCTTGCTCGTTATCGCATATAACGTTTAGAACAACTATAGATCTCTCGCAAACGCTCTTTTCTGCGTTGTTAACAATCATCTCTGTGATCACTTCAATTAAACCTAGTTTCAAGAGTCTTGTTGCGATTTTGTTGTCACATGAAACCACTCTATAAATCACCATGAGAGATGATTTCGTAGAGCTTGTCGAAACAGAGTCTTTGATGATCTTAATCAATCCTTCAGAAGCTCCTTCAATCTCTGTTAACGCATACACATACCTCTTGTCTATTGCAAGAACCTCTCTGACACAAAACACAGCGTTTTGTCTAGTTTTAGCGTCCGTAGCATTCAAGAACCATACTAGAGAGTTAAGCGAAGCCGTTGATCCCATCTTGGAGAAACCCTCTGAACGACTCAGAGGTAACCAAGAAGAGAGAATAGTCAAAACTTCTTCCAATAGACGTGCGTGTCTCTCACGCTCCGGCGCAAATCTATCGAAACAAGAAGACAATGCCAAAACGCCGCCGTTTTGAATAATAGCTTTCTTGTTCGTGTCTCCTTGTCTTCCCAAGTTCTTGATTTTACTAACAATCTCGAAACACTCTGTATATTCCTGACGCGCCGCCGCGTTTTCCAATCTCCGACTTATTTCGGCCGCATCACGCGGTGTCAACTGCACGCGAGGTGACTGAATTCGTTCCATTCTTGATGACCGGAGTTTAGCTGAATTATTGGTTTCAACGACGGAGATATCGCCGGAAGTGAGTTGATTACGTCTCTTTGCTCCTCCTCTTGATCTCCAAGGTAACACCATGATTTATAATTCCTTGTTGTGTTTTGTTTGATTTCGTTGGAAAAAGTTGAAAGATTTTTCGCTAATTCGATGAAGACTGAAATGGGTTTATGAGATTTATATAAATATAGTTTGGTTAACGTGTTTTTATAAATGCATGAATAAATAAAGAATAGAAATCGTCAAAGGTTGTCTAAGCTTGAAAGATAAAAAGGTATGAAATGGAACGTTTGATTTAGGTTTGTGAACTGATTTGGAATGTTGACCGTTGAACTCTTTGGATTATTATTCTCCGTCCAATTTTATGACTTTGTTTTTTCTGCCGATTAATTAATTATTAAAGTATTGGTAAAATATATCGAAAGCTTAGTAGTTAGATCGTACCAAGAACTACAATATCGTAATATTATGTATATAAACTATATAGATTACGCGTTTTTCCTCTTGCTATCTACTTAATATATTAAAGTATAAATAATTAAATAGAGTATCATGAATGATTAGTTTCGATCATGTATTACTATTATTATACGATAGATGCAATTTAAAAAAGAGTCTTAAATGTAGAAAATGACGTATAATATATAGTAGAGATTAGAAAAGGGTTAAAGATTTGGAGTGGAGTGGAGTCTGCATGTGAGACTTATTCATAAGAAATAGTGATTGTTGAAATAATAATAAAAAAATGAAAAAACGAGTAAGAAAAAAGGAAGACTTAAGACCATCAGGCGGTGGTGAGACTATGGCTGGGTCGTATATCCGTCGTTGGGTCCGTGTTTGTTTACTTTTCCTCGCTTCATTAATTTATTACATTACGCGTCCACTAATTAACATTATTAATACTCTTTCTATTTCACCTTTTTTTTTAACCAATAAATAGAACATATATGTAAGTGATTTATTTTTAAGTTTTTTTCCTTTCCCAACGATTTATTTTTAAGTTAGGCCAGAGAGATTTATATAATTGTTTTTTTTTTAAGTTCATTTTAGCGTTATATTTTTAAAAAATAAATGTATCCAAAACGAGCACCACAAGGTTAAGATTTTTTTTGTTTTTCTCAATTTTCACTTTAATTATTATGATTTTAATTTTTAAAACTAAAAAAAAAATAATAGTAATAATATGTTTCCGGAGTCTCTAGGTAGTATAGAAGGTTTCAAAAAAAGGAAACGCCTGTATTTTTGTTTGTACAGAAAATAAATGTGGAATGGAAAAAAAATAAATTAATGTTGAAGAGGCTCAATCACGCGCTCTGACTTTTAAAAAACGCCATAAATGTCCACGGTTTTTGAGGAGACGCGCGTTAGATGCGAGTGGGGAAGTTTCAAAGACAATAAAACTCGTCTTCGAGCTCTGGATAAATCGGCCGGATTTTTTCACTGTTGTTCTGTGTTTTTTTTTTTTTCCCGATTCGGATCTCTCCATTGTAATAAAAATTTCATTTTTCCAACTATAGTTGCTCAAATTTCCGACGATTATGGGATATTTTCAATATATCCAAAATATAAACTCAGAGTTTTAGGAATAAGATACGATAAGACATTTTCTTCAATCAAAACATAAAACAATCATCAATTTCAGAATTCAAAGATCATCGCAAGTCCAGGAATCCAGAAATTGAAAAAAACTGAATCGATCTGGAAAAATCGAGAACGGAGAAGAAAAAGTCGATTTGGGTTAAAGAAAAAATGTCTAAAAAAATTTGGACCATTTCTCGATTTGTGCGTGTCATCCTTGCGCAGGGGCCATGCTAATCTTCTCTGTATCGTTCCAATTTTATCGGATGTCCCCGAAGGGACAATCGGTCTACTCACTCCCACGATATATAAACCTTTCAATTATTTCCAAACTTACCGATGTGGGACAAGTGAACATAACAACATAATAACACTTTAACCCTTGGGCTTGTAAGCTTTTAGGCAAGGCCCATTCGTGTGAACATAACAAAATAAAGACTTAATCCATTGGGCTTGTGGGCTTTTCTGGCATGGCCCAGCGTTGTGAGCAGCTATTCGGTTCCAAGTATATATATATATATATACACGTCGAAATAGCTTTCTTTTTGTTCTTCTTTCATAAACTATCTTTATAAAATTCCAAAAAATTAGAAAATTAACATTTTTGATTCTTGTGATTGGAAGAAATAAATTATTGTATGACATTTATTCATATTTATGTCAACTAACTTAGCAAAACAGTATTACAAACCAAAAAGCCTGTCATTAGATTAGAGAAATCAGAATTCTTACAACTATTATAATTTCCAGATCCTAATTGAGTAATCAAATGTTTAACTTTGTCGTTGCTATGTATCAAATTAGTTGCTGCTTTCCTTGTTTCCCTGTTGCTGATGAAACCACAATGTCATCGGTTTAGGCAATCTAATGCAAGATTAAAAAAATATTTAACAACTACCGAATAATAAACACATATATGAATTGCACAATAATATGCCTCTCCATAGATTTACTTCATGGAAATAGTAAAATTATCCATCAAGATGTTGTCATACAGAGAGGCAAAAATCAATTTCGTCATCTTCCGACACAAAGTTGGTACAGAGATTATGACCTAATTGCTTTTATAGATGACTGCAGATTTGGAAAGCAAAATGAAATACTAGAAGAATTGAATCAGCTTGATTGGTATGTGACCTCCGTAGAGCTATTCCATGAAAGGGAAAGATTAATTCATGAACATAATGCCATGGAGGTTCATAAACTAATGTTGTCATCTTCCGACACAAAATTGGTATCAATTAAGACCTATCTTGCTTTGTAGATGACCTGAGAGTAGAAAACAAAACAAAATATTTGACGGTAATCTATCTGAAACCTAATTACACCTTAAAAACTGAGATGGAAGAAGTACTTTATATATACTCATGGAGATGTTTAGGGCAACCGATGGAGACATTTAATGTTTGGGCTTTTTTGTTAAGCCCACTTATTTTGGTAACCCAACCGTCATATAAGCCGAATAGCTGAAGAAAACAATAGACTATTAAGCGGTATTTAGTTTGGGCTTTTGCGAAAGCCCACTTAATTCTACAAATGGCGACCCAACACTTGTCAAATAAGCCCAATAACTGAATGTTACCTTATCAACCCAATATCAATCAAATTGGAGGAAAATTTACTTTCCACCCAATTCACCACAAGAATGTTACAATGGTGATCGGTTGAATAAATCACCTCTATACATTACTGAATATGAGAATTTTCAGAACAGACCAAACCTAACAAGTTCAAACAACAGAAACCAAAACACAAATCTAAATAAAACCAATAAAATTTGAAGCTAGAAGTAGGAAATCAGACAACATATACGCTTACGTGATGTTCGGAAGCTCGAAGCTTAGATGTTATGGTTGTGATTTTATTGCATACAAACCACTATGTTTAGTTTATAACGGTTACAAACCGAAACAAAAAATACTCTTTTTTTTTTGATAATGGTAACCGAATGGATATTTATAAACCGAACCGAGTCACCTAATTACGGTTTGGTTTAGTTTTTTCGGATAATGTTATTTTGCCCACCCCTAGAACTATCAACGGTAAAGTCATTACCAGAGGTTGTTGCTGTTTGTCTTGTTTCAGACACAGAGAGTCTTCTCGGCTTTCCACTTGATGCTTCTACAACCTCATCTGTCTCTGAAGCTGTGTTCTCGTATGGGAATACGCGCATTGGGTGATCAAATTTACAGCTTGGACCAAATTTGCAGATTCCATATCGACTATAGAACACACACAATGGTGCTCCCTATGAAAAAACAATAAATGAATAATCAATTAAGACGATTTCTAACAATACCAAGTTCTAATCAACGACAACCAAGCAAGAAGACTGTTCTTCCAGTCTTTAAGCTTACCGGGCGTAAAGGGAGGCCAAGGGGACTTAAGAGACAATCCGGAGGAGGAGCTTGTCTGTCTCTAGGATGATGAAATTTGCAAACTGTGCCAAATTTGCAGTCACCTGTCTTCATGTAGAATTGGCACTCGGGTTGTCCGGGTCTTTCCGGGAAAACATTTACCCTCGGCAATGCATAAAACCCTCCTAGTGGAACAGAGGATCCTGGATTAGAACCCGAATATGACCCTTGAGACTGAGAGCCTGACTCTTTGGTCTCGTTCAGCTGTAAGTTTCTGTAGTTATGATCATGTCCGGCACCTGAAGGAGAAACTGAGCCAAGCTGACCCTAACGAAATGGAAAGACCGAGAAATATTCTATAGAAATCATAACGAAGTCATACAAACCAATTATCTGAAAAGTAATGTTGTTTTCAAAGCTTACGCTGTAAGGGTTCCATCCTTGAACTGGTACGACTCCTTGAGGCATAATTAAGGAAGTGTAAGTGGACGGATCTTGCCATCGAGGGCTGGCAATAAAAGAAGCTCTTGACCAAGAATAAGACTGTTGGCCTGAAGTAGGAAGCATCAAGTTGGTTGGTTGAGGCTGAGGGTGGTTGAATTTACAAGTACCGCCAAATTTACAATGTCCAGTTCTAAGGAAGTAAGCACAATCAACCTCATTCTACATATATGACACATGACAGAGAATCATGTGAGTGAGAGACTAAAGAGAATGAAACAATGGGAAGTAACGAAATCAACATACCGAGCGTAGAGGATAGCCTAACATATTGAGTGAGACTCTTCCAGCAATCCCAGCTTTGTTTCTAGGATGATGAAATTTACATGTTACTCCAAACTTGCAGGTTCCTGTCTTCAAATAGTACTGCCAACCAAAACATACAACATAGAAAT
>WJSH01004106.1:184866-278129 GCA_009757365.2 Lepidium campestre
CAGGACCGCGTCAGTCCTCTCTCCACATGCACATCACCAATGTCTGCTTCTTCTTTATTTAGTCTATCTACGATTCGTTTCAGATCTCTCGTTCTTCTCTCTTCCTCTTCTTCCCGGTTTGCCCTTCGTTCTCCCTCATCTATCCGATTCGTTTCCTTTCCCATTTTACCGAGAAAGTTGCCGAATTTTCGTGCTTTTTCCGGTACCGCAATGACTGATTCTAAAGATGCTGGAATGGATGCTGTTCAGAGACGTCTCATGTTTGAAGACGAGTATGTTCCTTTATTTAATTTCTGATTCTCTCTCTATTTTGATTTCGGTTTTTGGGTTTCGCCAAAATTGTATTTTTCTTCTACTAATCGAATTCTCGAATATTTGTTTGTTTCCATTGTTGGGTTGTTGCTGTGAAAATTTAGGATTTGGATTATTGGTTTGATTGTTGACTGTGATGTAATAATAAATCACTTAAGGATTTAGTACTTGTGAAAGGTCTTCCATTTAATTCCTCTTCTGGTCGTTGGAAAGTTGGAATCATATAGGCACAAAAGTCAACGCTTTAGTGTCTTCTGTGAAAGATGTCACTGTTTTCGGAGGAACATCTTCAAGTTATGCTATGTGCCCAAGTTTTTGACTTAATCTTCTGATGATGATGATAGTTGATCCTTTGTTTGATGGAAATGTTCCTTCAAATCTTTCGATTTCTTGATGCACAGTCCAATGGTTAATCTCGCCAGCTTAATCTAATGATTCATTTCGTCGTTTTCGATCTTGGTTGCAGATGCATTCTTGTTGATGAAACTGATCGTGTCCTGGGGCATGACAGCAAATATAACTGTAAGTAAACTTGGTTTGAAACTCGTCCCATATCACTGTTTGCCATTGAAATTCATGTGCTTTTTTACTTTGTTCTCCTATGACTGAACTTACTTGTAGTTGGTTCATCAAGATTTATATTAATACCTTATCAAATCTGCAGGTCATCTGATGGAAAACATTGAAGCTAAGAATTTGCTTCACAGAGCTTTTAGTGTATTTTTGTTTAACTCCAAATATGAGTTACTTCTCCAGGTATTTGCTTTTGACTGTTTTTAAGTCAAGATCAGTCAACTGTTGTATACCAGTGGATTCTAGGCATGCTGTCATGTGTTAGAGTCACTTTTTTGGTAGAGATAAATTAGCTAAGAAAATATGGAAGTTTAGACTATAGATCATAAGCTTGATTCTAGAGTATTTGTTGCACATACACACTTTGGGTGTGCCGATGATGCTCTTGTGATCTTGGATGGTTGGCGGTTCTTAATAAGCTGACTCATTTGCATCCTTATGATATTTTTTCTTCTTTCTGGAACAGCAAAGGTCGAAAGCAAAGGTTACCTTCCCTCTCGTGTGGACAAACACTTGTTGCAGCCATCCTCTTTACCGTGAATCAGAGCTTATCGAGGAAAATGCACTTGGTTTGTATCTGCTGTGCAAACATTTCAGTACTTCTTACTTAACTACGCAACTCATTGTTTGTATTGTACGCATCAGGTGTTAGGAATGCTGCCCAAAGAAAGCTTCTTGATGAGCTTGGCATTGTAGCTGAAGATGTACCAGTCGATAAGTTCACAGCCTTGGGACGTATGCTTTACAAGGCTCCTTCCGATGGGAAATGGGGAGAGCACGAACGTAATTCCATTTGCTAAGACTTCTGTTGACCATTCTCGCAAAACGTTAAGGAGCATTGACTCTCCTTTCCCTTTTTATTCCTTTTGCAGTTGATTACTTGCTCTTCATTGTGCGGGACGTGAAGATTCAACCAAACCCGGACGAAGTAGCTGATATCAAGTACGTGAGCCGGGAAGAGCTGAAGGAGCTGGTGAAAAAAGCAGATGCAGGTGAGGATGGTTTGAAATTGTCTCCATGGTTCAGATTGGTGGTGGACAATTTCTTGATGAAGTGGTGGGATCATGTTGAGAAAGGAAATTTGGATGAAGCTATAGACATGAAAACCATCCACAAACTCTAAAATTTTCTTTAGTTTTTGGATCAACTTTCTCTTCATCATTTTGATAATAATAATTGGGAGATATGAAAGCCTTTTGGAGATTCCAAGCACCTCAGACAATAAAGTTTTCATTTTTATTTGAATTTATGAATCTCTTTCGATGATGTAAGCTTGAATTTTACATTGTTTTTGAGCTGTACAAAAAGAAGCATAAAGAGTCAAGAAAAAGAAAAGAACAGAAATTAATGAGAAAACGATAGCAAGTAGGAAGCAGAGTCGAAACCAGAGAAAAGAAAAGGCAAAGATTCCTTTTTTCGAAGCTTTACAACAACCTTCGATCTGATTTATATAAAGTTGAAAAGTCATTACTTTATATAAGACGACCAAAGCAAGTGTGTTGATGATGAATTTGTTCTTCTTTAAATAATCAAAGACAGAGGGAGTTTTCTTATTTTCTACATCCGAGTTTCTTCTAATTCAGCGTTCAGGTAAATGGAATAAGAATCGATCTAAGCTCTTCTGTATCCACATGAATTTTAGATAGTTTTATTGTGAAATGAATGAAAAAAGTTTGCAATTTTAATCGATTGACCGTGAATATATCATCACTTTATCCAGATAAATCTTGTTTTATATTTTGCATTATGGTTTGAGCGGTTTCTCACAATTCCTAGATTACATGTTTTGATCATAATTATAAATCAAGGCGAGAAGCAAAAAAATGGCGTTTGTGACCACAGCGGAAGTATGTGACGCGAATCAAGAGCTGATTCGTAGTGGCCAGCTCCGAGCTCTGCAACCCATATTCCAGATTTACGGTCGTCGTCAAATATTTTCAGGTCCAGTAGTTACTGTCAAAGTATTTGAAGACAATGGCTTAATCCGTCATTTCCTCGAAGAGAAAGGTATGAATGATTCTTGCCACAAAAGTTCATTCGTTGAGATATGAAACATTCAAAGTATCATTGACATGGTTTACAATTCTTGTTTGTTACAATTCTTGCTAAGATCATCTATATGATTTGCTCAGTGTTTATACTTCTTTAATCGCTTTGCAAATAGATAAATTGTGATGAGAAAAGTGGTGTGCTTCGGTCCATTATGTTTAGAGTAAAACCAAAGTGTCTTACGATCAAGATTGAAGAACTCTTTATAGATGATAATGAGGATATGTTGAGGGTGCAGAATGTTAGAAACATGAAAAGATCTTACCTTTTGGCTTAGCAACTTCAATCTGTTTTCTGTATACTTCACATCAAATGAGGTTGTTATGATTAGAATGTTAATACAGGCAATGGAAGAGTTCTTGTGGTGGATGGTGGAGGGAGTTTACGTTGTGCTATACTTGGAGGAAATCCAGTGGTACAGGCGCAGAACAACGGATGGGCAGGGATCATAGTGAACAGTTGCATCAGAGACGTTGATGAGATCAATGGTTGTGACATTGGTGTGAGAGCTTTAGCTTCTCATCCCATAAAGGCGAGTAAGAAAGGACTTGGTGAACAGAGAGTCCCTGTGAACATTGCAGGCACTCGGATTTGTGATGGTGAATGGCTTTATGCAGATACTGATGGTATCCTTGTTTCTCAGATCGAATTATCTGTTTAAATGATGTAAAACTGTTGTTCTTGAATCTTGAAGCTCCTGCTACTAAGCTGTGTGTCTGTAATGACTTTCAAATTAAAAGTTAGCTTCTTTGAATGAACTATTGGATCCGTTTGAGTTTGTGAGGTTATTAAGAAGCCATTGTTAATACTTAATAGCTCAACTGTTATGTATGTATGTAACTATGTATACACGGTGGAAGGGTAGTTCGGGGATTTTCGTATGAACTTGAGGGTTGTCTAAGTAATTCTTGTAGATCAGGGGTAAAATTCCGAAAACCAGATAATTCGAGGGTCTTTTTGAAATACTCACTCTTTTTATCGTTACATTCGATCCCACGCGACAGTTTTACACGCGCTTCGTTTAGGTTTACAAAGAAAGTGAAAACTGAGAACCCTAAACTGCGTAATATCTCCGGCTTTAGCTCTGTAAGTGCGATAATGGCGGCGGAGAGATCGTCTATCACTCTCGGAGGGAAGGGATCTTCTTTCTCTTCTTCCTCCGTTTACAAGGTTGCTTCCGGCGCCGCTAATGTACGAATAGACTCTTCTGCGATCGAAAGATTCTCAACTAGAAACTCCCCATCGATCAAAAGAAGCTCATTTGGTATCCCTGAAGGGTTGACGAACGAAGAAAACCGAGCTTCTTTGGCTGTGCTCTTAAACAAGTTTATTCTGTCAACTACTGGTTCTTCTTCTTCCGTTCGTTCTGTACTTCCGCTAAAAATTCTGGAGATTCTGAATTCGAAGGCTGAGAATTTCGAATTGGGTGAGATTGACGTGACAGAAGGAGAAAACATTGTGTTGGAGAAGTCGTGTGCAGCGTTGATTGGACTCTGTTCGATTATAGATCACAAATCGACTTCTCTTTCCCAGATTGTAGATTCTGTTGCTGCTTTGAGTTGTGAGGCTTCAAAGGCTGATATCACTTCATTTAGCTCGTTGGATTCAGGAGATGGGAACGGTGATAAAGATGCGATTGGTGTTGCTGGTGATCTCAAGGTTTTGCTTAATGGGTATAAGAGTGTGGGGAAATTGGAAATCGAAGAGATTTCGAAAACTCCCTGGATTCATGGGAAATTCAGGTATGTGGTGAAAAGCGTGCATTCGGATGCTCGGAGAGAATTGAATTCCGGTGTTAAAGGAGGTCAAACCGGGTCTGGAAACACTGGAATTGATGAGGCTTTAGGAACAACATTGTCACCTTTGTCAACGGCGATTAAAAACTTGGGAGTATGTTCGTTCCTTCGTTCTAAGCGCTGTTTTGAGTCGATTGGGGATGAGAATCTGAAGAGTTGTTTGTCTGAAGTGTTCGAAAAGAGCTGTGTTGAGTTTGAAAATCTGAAGAGTAGCTATAAGTTAGCTTCTGATGCTCATTTGAAAGAGGACTACTGCAGATTTGCTCACGAATTGAATGAGTCTCTGAGAATTGTATGGAGAATTGTTGGTTTGGAGGCATTTACTGCCTTTCTTGCTCTTGCGGGTGCAGAAATGTTTGTTCAGAAGAGCGGAGATGTCGACAAAGAGGAGACAAAAACTGATAAGAAAAAGAAGAAGAACGAGAAAAAAGCAGTTTCGGGGAAGGGGACAAGCATTGTTATCCAGTTTATCAAAGATTGGTTGGTGACTAATGAGGCTGCAATTGTTGGTGACCAGATTAATTCAATGGAACAAATATTAAATCTTTTTAACCCCGAGGGTCACGGTTTTGATAGCTTCTTGGATCAAGTGAAAGAGATTGTAGAAAGTAATGAAAACAGGAGACTTCCCAAGCTACCAAAGGTAAATTACAACCTCATAGATGGACAATGTTAGTAGGCCTCGAGTCGATTTCTCACTTGTTTGATTCTATGATAGGGAACTCGAGATTTCGCTAAAGAACAAATGGCAGTCCGAGAAAAAGCATTTTCTATCATACAAAACGTTTTCAAGAGGCATGGTGCAACCGCTCTTGATACTCCTGTTTTTGAATTGAGAGAGACTCTCATGGGGAAGTATGGAGAAGACTCAAAATTGGTTTATGACATTGCCGATCAGGTAAAACTCATCCTGGTTGCTGCAATTCAGTCAGTTTATTTTGATGTCAAGATTCGTTCTCATGTTGGATACAATATTTCAGGGTGGAGAGCTTTGCTCTTTACGATATGATTTAACTGTTCCATTTGCACGTTATGTGGCTATGAACGGAATCACATCATTCAAAAGATACCAAATAGCAAAGGTATACAGAAGGGATAATCCATCTAAAGGGAGATACAGAGAGTTTTATCAGTGTGATTTTGATATCGCTGGTTTGTTCGAACCAATGGGACCCGATTTCGAGATTGTCAAGATATTAACTGAACTCCTCGATGAATTGGAGATTGGAGATTATCAGGTAATGTAAAAGTCCAAATTTTCCCTGGTTGGTTTTTCCGATGGCTATGTTCTTGATTTTGGTTTGTTGAAATAGGTGAAACTGAATCACCGAAAGTTGCTTGATGGAATGCTGGAGATATGTGGGGTACCACCTGAGAAATTCAGAACCATCTGTTCGAGTATTGACAAGTTAGACAAGCAATCATTTGAGCAAGTGAAAAAAGAAATGGTGGAGGAGAAGGGCTTGTCTTCGGAGATTGCAGACAGAATTGGCAACTTTGTTAAGGAGAAGGGATCCCCAATGGACATATTGTCTAAACTGAGACAAGAAGGGAGTGAGTTCTTAGCTAACCAGTCATCAAAAGAAGCTCTTGATGAGTTGGGTATCATGTTTGAAGCTCTTGAAAGATCAAAGTGCAGTCACAGAATAGTATTTGATCTAAGTCTAGCTAGAGGTCTTGATTACTACACCGGCGTCATCTTTGAAGCAGTTTGTATAGGAGCAGAGGTAACATCCCGCAGCTTGGCTTCTCGCGATTCAATCAAGGAAAATTTATGGGCCTTGATTTCTTCTTTCTGCAGGTTGGATCAATTGGTGCTGGTGGGCGATACGATAACCTTATAGGAATGTTTGGAACAAGGCCAGTCCCTGCGGTTGGGATGAGCCTCGGGATCGAGCGAGTGTTTAACATAATGGAAGAACTTAACGAAAAACAGAAACAAGTAACCTTCCCACACTCTAAATGCTTTATGTTGGCTCTATTATTTTGAAAGATTGGATTTTTGAAGTTTGTGTTTTTCTTGCTATGAATTGAAGGTGATTCGACCCACGGAGACACAGGTTTTGGTTAGTATAATGGTGGATAATAAACTAGCGGAAGCAGCTGAATTGGTAAGTAAGTTATGGGAGGCTAAGATCAACGCAGAGTACCTGGTGAGCAAAAGGAGAACAAAGCATTTCGATCGTGCAAAGGAATCCATGGTTCCTTGGATGGTGATTGTAGGCGAAAAGGAACTCAGTGAAGGTGTTGTGACATTGAAGAAGCTCGTTAAGGGAAGTGAAGAGGAAATTAAGGACGTTTCTAGAGATAGTTTCGTAGAAGAATTGTTGAAACGACTCTGAGTTCTTGAAAAGAGATGAAATTTACAAAGCACACAACACTGAATCAACTCGCTGGTTTCAATTCCGAGTAAAGGAATCACTCTCTGTTGCATTCTTTTTCTGCTTCTCTTTGTTTTCTGGTACTTATCATTAGTGTTGTTGGAGATAAGAACAGAGAGATTTTGATGTTGATGTTGATGATGATGACTTGTTTATTTTACTGTTAAGACGAGAGAGGAATTGATTGATTACTCGATAACCGACCATTTTCGACTGATTCGGTTGGTTTGTCAATAATTAAAAGGTTGTGTTGGGTCGGTCTGATCTCTATTCTGATCTAGGGACCCAACCAAAGTACTCGTTCCTACTTAACTTAATCTGTGATCTTATCTATATATATTTTAATAACCACTTTTTATAATAAAAAAGGTACGATAGGATTGTTTGATGGAGATGAGGTGGAAGAAGATAAGAGTTCAGAAAACCGAAAGAGAAAATGAAATTGAGTATCATGAGAGACTCAAAGACAAAGTAAAAACAAAAGAGGTTGTCTTCAAAAAACAAAAATATGATCTGCAGATCTGCTTTGCTTGCATAATTGCAATTGCACTTTGTATTTGCATGAGAAGAACAAAACCATACGTGTTGGTTTCTGTGTCTCCTTGCCGACGTGTGGCCTCAAATATCCCTTCTTCTCTTCTCACATCTCATTCTTTCTTTTTATTTGACTATGCTCTACTTTCATTTCTTTTTTTTATTTTATAATAGTTTCAACTGGTTTGCAAATTATACTATTATACTAGGACACAACCCCGCGTATAACGCGGAATTTGATATTTTTTATAAAAAATTAAATAATATTTTAATTATGTATCAATAATTTTTTATGCATATTTAGTTATATATTATTATTATTCGTTTATTCCTTTTTTGATATAGCAAGTTAAACATAAAATCCGATATCAGAAACCCAAACCGAAATTAACTTAAATTAGAGAAACCGAACCCGACAAATACCAAATGGATCATAAATCTATATACCTAAAAACCCAAATCCAAACCCGTATCAGAAGCAAATAAGAACCGAGTACTCGATATATTTTTGTTAAAGTTTAGTTTTTTAGAGTTTTTTCAATTAAATCTTTATTAATTTTGAATTTTAATATAAAAATACTCAAACTCGAACTCGATCTATACCGAACCGAAACCAATCCAGAAGTTAAAAATAATAGAATAATTCTTAAATTAAAAGAACTAAAACTCCGAAATACAGAAACCAAACCCGACAAAATACCAGAATGGTTCTTAAAACTATGTACCCAGAAAATCAAACCCAAACCCGAACCAAATCAAAAACTAAATTTGTACATGATATATTATTTAAATTGTAGTTTTTTTTGAGTTTTTCTATTAATTATTTATTAATTTTGAATTTTTATATACAAATTTATAATAAAGCCAACCTTAAACCTATTTTTAAGGGTTATTATGAACTCAAATCCGTACCAGAACTAAATCAAAAATCGAATGGGTACCCTATATATTTTTGTGAAATTTTAGCTTTTTAGAATTTTTTCTATTAAATCTTTATTAATTTTGAATTTTTATATAAAAATTTTGAACCCGAACTCGATCTATACCGAACTGAAACTGATCCAATAAATAAAAATACTCGAATAAGTCTTAAATCAAAAGAACCAAAAACCAGAATTAGAAAACCAAACCCAAACTGAACCCGACAAAATATCAAAATGAGTACTAAATATATACCCGGAAACTCGAAACTAATCATGAACTAAATTTATATCTGATATATTTTTATTAAATTGTAGTTTTTTAGAGGTTTTTAATTAAATCTTTATTAATTTTGATTTTTTTTAAAAATATAATAAAACTAACTTTAAGCCTAAAATAAGGGTAGTTATGAACAATAAGTTAAATTTTAATATATAGTTTATAATTAAATGGACCTTTATTTTAATATATAAAGATGTTTTTCATATAATTTGTATTTTAAATGATGGATTAAATTTGATAAAGTCTTAATAATCTCATAGGGATGATTAACTGATTGAGAGACCTAATTATATCATTTTTTTTAATCTAATCTATCTGTATGGATTTTCTATTTTGACAATATAATAATAATAATTGCTCTTATTATTACATATATATTTAGTGGTTGTCGGGAAATTATGTCTTATCCAACCCCATGTTAATTGTGCCAGCTTGAAACAAAACCATATTCATAAAAACATTTAAATGTATGAAAACAATATCAAAAAAAAAATTAAAAAAAAAATCCAATTACATATTTGGTTGTATCGTAGAGTAGTATTAGAGAGAGAGAGAGTGACCCATCTTCATTACAGTCTTTCTCTCTCTACAAACAAAAGTAGAAAGACGAAGAAGAAAGAACGGGTTTGTAGTTGGTGGTTGCGTTTCTTTCTCCTTAAAATTCATCTTTTTCGTTTTTTCTTCTTTCAATCACTCTTTTTTCTATAATACACACGAACATAATCCTACGCTCTTCTTCTCCTTTTTTTACCAAATTGAATCTGATTCTGAGATCCTCTTACCTTTGATTGATCTATATCCTGGTGAGTCTCTTTCCAGCTCCAATTCGAATTTCCGAATTTAATAAAAGCTTGATTCTTTCTGGAGTCTGAAATTCTTCTTTTGATTAATTGCAGACGAAGAAGAACAGAGATAGATAAATATAATAATATTCAATAATTGAGATTGAGAAAGAAAGGTTTCTTCATGATTCTCGTGTTTCTATAGTCTCTTTCCCAATCACTGTTCTTTCTGATGTCTAAATAAACAAAACACTTCTCCTTTCTTTTCTTTTTGTGTGGTGCCAATAGAAAAAAATCTACGTAGATCTGTTCCTTTTTGTCATCAAACTTTTGTGTTTAAATTACTGTACAAAATATAATATTTGTAAGAAGAAAAATTCGTGTTTTTTCTTCTTTGAAGACTCAAGACGGTCAGACTCAGACCCTTAAGTCTCACCTTAGCTTTTGGTCAGCTTTGAAAGGCTTGATTTTTTTTATTTTCTTTTTTTTTGTTCATTCAATCTTGGCGATTTGGGTTTTAAGAATTACTGAAGGTGTATGTACTGCCAATTGTGGAATTATATTTGATCAATAAGGTTCTTGCAGAAAGTAGCTGGAACAATAATAGAGGTTTGTTATTACAGACTGAATCATTTTGCTTTCTGTGGTGATATCATTGGGATCTAAATAGAGGTTTTTGGTTCTTGCAGAGATATTTTGAATCACCATTGCTCTTTGTGGTGAGAGTTGTGATCTGAAGCTTCGGTCTTTTGCACTGGAGGACCGTGGGGGTGATTGTACCATTGTTGGTCTGGAGTGCCTTCTAAATATAATCAGGGCCCTTAGAATGGGGTCCTGTTTATCTGCAGAGAGCAGGAGCCCTAGACCGGGCTCTCCTTGCTCTCCTGCGTTTAGTGTGAAGAAGAGGAAGAATTCTAAGAAGCGACCTGGTTCTAGGAACTCTTCCTTTGATTACAAGAGAGAAGAACCCTTGCGGGTTCCGGGTCGGATGTGTTTGAATGGATCAAGTGATGTTGCTTCTATCTTCACTCAACAAGGCAAGAAAGGGCCTAATCAAGATGCCATGGTTGTTTGGGAGGTTTGTTAGATCCAAAAGTCCTTCCTTTTGCATTTGTTCTATTTATGGCTTTTTTCAACCTATTGTTCCTTCACTGCTCTGATCTAACTAGTAAACAATTTAGAATCTTGATTTCTTTTACATCATAGAGTTCACCTTTTAGATGCACACTTAGATTTAATTGCAAGAACTCGAGTATATAAGTTGTCTGTTCTCTATGTAGTGTGTATACTACAGAAGATCTGAAATATTGGAATATTGATTGTTTTATGTGTTTGCACGCAGAATTTTGGTTCGAGGACAGATACAATCTTCTGTGGAGTATTTGATGGGCATGGTCCATATGGTCATATGGTTGCGAAGAAAGTCAGAGACAATCTTCCTCTCAAGTTAAGTGCTTACTGGGAAGCAAAAGTACCAGTTGAAGGTGTTCTAAAGCCGATCACTACCGACAACATTTATAATGCAAGCAACATCAGCAACGCCGAAGAAGCTGCTGCTTTTGTATCTGCTGAAGAAGAACCTAGGCCATCCGTTGACATGGGGGAGGAGAACACTGAAGAGTCCCATCCGGAATTGTTTCAGACGTTGAAAGAGTCGTTTCTTAAGGCTTTCAAAGTGATGGATAGAGAACTTAAATTCCATGGTAGTGTTGACTGTTTCTGCAGTGGAACAACGGCTGTGACTTTGATCAAGCAGGTATTGTGTCGGTTTTGATACATTTAAAGTTTAAGTTTTAAATTTCAGGATCTTTATTATATATCCTCTGCAA
The DNA here is from genome assembly GCA_009757365.2 of Lepidium campestre. Lineage (NCBI taxonomy): Eukaryota > Viridiplantae > Streptophyta > Magnoliopsida > Brassicales > Brassicaceae > Lepidium > Lepidium campestre. The sequence continues at coordinate 196,326 of WJSH01004106.1, forward strand.
TATCGTAGGGTCAGTATCTCGTCGTTGGAAATATTGGGGACTCTAGAGCTGTAATGGGTACAAGAGACAGTGAAAATGCTCTTGTTGCTGTCCAATTAACTGTAGATCTCAAGCCAAATCTTCCAGGTATAATAGATTGTTCCTTATGTGGATGTATGATGGTGTCATGTGGATGTATCATGGATCCATTAATTAAGTTTAGTTGTGTTTTTTTTGCCTGCATTTGTTTTTTGCAGCTGAGGCAGAGAGAATTAAAAAATGTCGTGGACGGGTGTTTGCTCTTAGAGATGAACCTGAAGTTTGTAGGGTTTGGCTGCCAAACTGTAACTCTCCTGGACTTGCAATGGCACGTGCTTTTGGAGACTTTTGCCTTAAAGATTTTGGTCTAATCTCTGTGCCTGATGTATATTTTCGGCGATTAACTGAAAAGGATGAGTTTATAGTGTTGGCTACAGATGGGGTAAAAGAACTTTTGACTTTGCTCTCTTTTTCTTTCAATTACCTTTTTCTCTAGAAACTAACCTTTCTAGTGTTATGTTTGTGTGATAGATTTGGGATGTACTCTCAAACGACGATGTAGTTGCAATTGTAGCTTCAGCTCCATCGCGGTCCTCTGCAGCTAGAGCTTTAGTCGAGTGTGCGGTTAGAGCTTGGAGATACAAATACCCGACTTCCAAAGTTGATGACTGTGCCGCTGTTTGCTTGTATCTAGACTCCAACAACACAAACGCCATATCTACAGCTTCTTCCATGTCCAAACTGGAAGATGATGAAGAACTCAAAACCGCTACCGATTATGATGACGCATCAGGACCAAGCGGTATAGGCCGTTCAGGTACTGTCAGAACAGGGAAAGAGATTGCTCTAGACGAAAGTGAAGCTGAGAAATTGATAAAAGAAGAGGACAATTTAGATTCAGAACCTGGAACAGAGTATTCTGCACTAGAAGGTGTTGCAAGAGTTAATACACTGCTAAACTTGCCAAGATTTGTACCTGGAAAGTGAAAAGAGAGAGAAGAGTTGATGTGAAGAAGTCTGAGAGGTGATAAATCATATCAAATAAATCACCCAAAGAAGGTACTGTGTCTTGTTTGTTCTTTTTCTTTTCTCTTTCCTTTTCTTTTCAACTTTCTACATTGATCTCTATTGATTCATTGGTTTTGGAACATAAATTTTTGTCAATTTTGTTTCTATTTGTCGATGTTAATGCTGTTTTTTGGTCTTATTAGAAAAGAGTGAAAAAACATCACATGATGTAATAATGGTTTGTGTCTGTGATTCTGTGAAACCCTTCAGGCTTAATTTTGTCAGCCTGTGGAGGAAATTTCCTGTTTTTGTCCTTTTCAAAAAGCTCCAATTCCAACTACAAACATATCTGTGTCAATCTCTCTCTCTTGATTATGAAAGTGGCAACTTCTTAACAAATGGGAATCAGACCCTTTAATGATAACAACAAAAGGAACATACTTTGTTCCAAAATGGTTTTTATCTAAAACTATAAAGCAATGTTACAGAAGAAAGGAATTAAGAGAGAAACAAGTGTAAGAAGTTTGGTAATAGCTAAAGAAGACGACCATGAAAGGTTATGTGCACCAACTGTGTAAATTGCTCCACTTTCTTCATCCTTTACTTGTATTCCTGCTGAGCCTGTGTGATTCATTATTTTTAGAGTCAAAACACTTTGAGCTTCAAATTTCGCTGAATTTGTAGCAATGAAAACAAATATAGGATTTATATTGCTTACAGTTGTGAGTGGTCCATCCAATGACTTGGTTTTCGATATCGTAGACAACTAATTTGTTAGAGAGAGCCATGTCTGTGCAGCAAAACAAATCAGACTCAATATTTGCAGCGATGTGACTTTGAAAGCCTGTTTTAAAGGAGATATGTACCTCCGAGAATTGTCAATGCTCCTCCTCCTTTGGTCTGCAATCCACCGTTTTGCCAACCAAAACACCATGTGTCTTCCTAAAGTCATTGTTTTTATATGAGAACAAGAAAACATGGAAACGAACACGAACAAGATAAGAGAGTCAGAACAAGAACAAGACTTACTCGAATTTGGAATAGATATTCCCGAGGATAAACCGCCAATGAAGCAGACTTATCGAACTGAAAAGTGACCGTTGGGAAGCGATCTAATCTGTGAATTTGACAGTAAATTCTCACAGGGTCAAAACATCAAACATCATTTACTTGAAGTATAAATCAGTCACACATCAGATTCAGCTAATCCTAACTCCATTTCAGTTCCAAGAGCAGAAACTAGCACATTTCCAACAAATGACAGCATCATTTCAAACAAAAGTGACTAAGAAACACCGAGAATGACATAGCAATGAGTTAGATTCTTACTTGTCTATATAATGGAAACAATCAAACGAATCTTGAACTGTATGCAAAGCAAGCTCTGGATGTGAAGCCAAAATCTGAAGAAACCCCACAAGAAAAAAAAACTAAGTGGTAACAACTTTATAGAAGTATACAGCGATATATTCAGAAGTAACAGAAATAGTCTTGACCTCATTCATTAATGGCTTAAAGACAGCATCAGGAAGATACACAAGAGTTGTACCACTGTCAATGATAACTCCTTTGTCATCTCCCGAATCAAATGCATCCGAAGAAAGTTCCAAAACTAAATTACCAACTTGGATTGCATTGAGATTGACACTATAGTGAGCTCTGTAAGAGGGTAACAAACAGTGTAAGAAATTCAAAACTTTTGACAGGAAACTGAAAAGAGGAACAGTTTAAGGATAATGCATTAGCTTACGATCTAGAGAGCATAGGAGTAGTCTTTACTTTAGGTGACACTACTTCCCCAATGGCGAATATACCGCCTCCATTGTTATTATCCAAACAATGCGCAAAAGACCTTTTGACCTTTCTTTGTGAAGCTAGCTGCGATATAAAAGATGAATTCGATTGTCCAAATCCCATTATCCCATCAACCGCAGCTTGGGATTCTCCGAGCTGACCAGACTGTTTAGACCCACACCTGAAAAAGACAGAAACATTTCCACTGAAATTGGCACAATGCTATGGAGATTTTGCAAGCCACAAACTATGAACGTATATAATAAAGAAGCTGTTTTCCCCTTAAACTAACCCGAAGATAATAGTTCCATTGGTGTTACCGGTTTGTTGATTTCCAGTAACTAAATCCAAATGTACAACATCCCTCACTAAGAATCCATTAGTTGAGCTCCCATCTCCATACATAATAACATATTCGCAAGTAGAACCTGAGTGACACTCAGATCTTTGATTAACGTAAGAGCAAAAGCTGTCATCGCACGAAACAGATTTTGCAGTTGATGAAGCATCTGCATCATAAGGTGTCAGCTCTACCTGAAAGACAATGAAGCCATGAAACTAATATGTAACTTAAGCTTCTGTGTATTCTTTTGGGGGATAAATTGATGCTATACCAAATCACTTTTCCTAGGACATCTGATGCAACCAGCACAATTCACCCACAAGATATCACTTCCTGTATCAACTTGGACATGATAATCTCTTGATGGAGTTCCGAGTCCGATTTTAGTGAAGTATAAACTGAAATTGACAAAAAGAAGAAAATGAATATAAAGCACCAAGAACAAGAATCAACATTTTACCATGGCAGATCAAACAGTTGAGAATCTCAATAGATTCAGAATCAAAAAAAGCAAAAGTTTTTTTTTCTCTTTCAGATTCCACATTTATAGAAGAAAAAATTCAGACTTTTTGTTAAAATTCCCAACTTTTAGTTTTGTCTCTTTTACAAAGAGGAAACAAAATTTCCAAATTACAGGTTCTGGTTAATGGCGAGTCGAACCCAATAGATTCAGGCTGGCTATCGCCGCCGAGAGGAAGATCGATAGCGGAGAGGAGCCTAGAATGACGGTATACGTCGTGAGCTTTGAGAGCTGCAAGCTCCTTTTCTCTTTTTCCGGCGAACTTGCTTCGAACTTCAAATACCAAATTCTCCGGACCTGTCGCCGCCGCCGAGAAGTGCAGCTCAATCTGCAACGTTGCCGACAGTAAAATCGCCAATAAAAACAACAGTCTCCGCCTGAGATCCATTCTCTCCTAACTTATTTGTTGAGAAACCAAAAAACGAAAAAGTGAAGAGAGAAGGCAAAAGAAAAGAAAAAAGTGTAGCTTTGGCGGTGGAGTAAGGTTTAGGACAAGAACTAGAACTAGAAGAAGAAGAAAATTACTACTTTCCAAATAAAAGTATTTAATTATTAAACAAACATTATGAAAATTAACTGTAAAACCGACTAAAAACTGTATATTATATTCCTAAAATAAGTAAATAGAATTCTACATTGTGTGTGATCACTTAAAGAAGAAAACTGAAATAACTGATAACTTACAATTTGGCGGCAATTGTTCTGTAAGTTACTTTCAATTGTTCATATATATTTTTTTGGTCGGATTCAATTGTACATATATGATATAACTGTTGTTCATTTTTTTACATTTTTATGTTGTGTTATTTTTATTTCTTATCTAACATTGTCATATACTATTATGCTATTTATCTATTTTATGTAAACCATTGGCCAAATTTGACTATAATTTTTTTCTTAATGTTATTTTACTAACTATTATTTGGTCATTGAACTATCATGTTGGTGTTGACATTTGTATTCTAGTTTAAAACAGTTGTTAGATTTATACAAAAATCTTTTTTTCTAAATTCATCATAATTTGAGGGACCGAATCGTCATTTCCTTGTGAAAACATAAATATCAATTGTATTCCCCAAGAATTCTTGTACACCTCCCGTTCATCTATCAGGAAAATGTGAATTATTGAAAGTACCCTCGAATATGCTTATTCATTCGTAGCGTTTTGAGGGTAATATTGTCTTTTCAGCCAACAAAATCCAATTACACGAAATAAAAATCAATAAATAATTGCTCAGTCCGTTGAGACCTCACACACATTTGATCATTCTAACATTTCGAAATTTTGGGTTCATCGTCATCGTCTCCTCCGTCACTCTGGTGAATTCTCAAACAATGCCTCTCTCTCTCCGTCTCGCTCCATCTCCGACGGCTTTAGCTTCGACCACTGGAGGATTCGGTTCATCCAGGAAGCAGTGCCGGATCCCTTACTCCGGCATCGCAACGACGAGGATTGGTTTTCGCTCACTGGACTCTGGGAAAAGGGGAGATTCATCTGTGGTTAGGTGTAGCTTAGAAACCGTGAATGTTAGTGTCGGTCAAGTAACGGAAGTCGATAAGGACACATTCTGGCCCATCGTTAAAGCCGCCGGTGAAAAGATCGTTGTACTTGACATGTACACTCAATGGTACCTACCTCTTCTGCTTTATAATTTTATGATTCGAACTCTCTGGTTTTATATAGTTAAATCTTAATTGATTGTTCCGATTTTCGAATACTTGGATTTCCGATTGATCATAGAGTGGAATCGATGGAATGATGAAACTGAGGAAGGACCCTATGTCTTATGTTCATATCTTCTTCAATTGGATGGATACCTGATTCCAATTTTTTTCTTTCTTTCTGATTTGTGTGTTTTTTTCTTCAGTAATAGTGTACAAGTTTCAAGTTCTGAAACATAGTTTACTGCTACTATTGTTTTCCCTTAGATTCAGTGGCTTATACAAATGATTAGCTGAAGAATTGGTGCATCTAATTGTTCCTCCTTCATGCTTCTTCAAACTTTGTAATACTATCACCTAGAGCATTTTCATGCTGATCAATGTTTAGTTTCAAACTTTGTATGCTAGCCAGAAAGTCGCATGGAATTTCTAATGAATGTTTAGTTTTGATGTTCTTGATCTTTGAGCCTATATGGTGTTTCAGTGCTTTCAACTTAAGATTGAAATATCTTCTCAACTAGAGTTTTCTGCAGGTGTGGTTCATTCAATTCTATAGTGAATGTTTTAGTGATTATGTTGGTAATCTTTAAAGTGAGTTTACAAGTTTCAGATTCTTCAACTAAAGATGAGTGTCTTTGTATACCTTATGCAGGTGTGGTCCATGTAAAGTGATTGCCCCTAAATACAAAGCTTTATCAGAGAAGTACGAGGACGTAGTGTTTCTTAAGCTTGACTGCAACCCAGATAACCGGGTTTGTATTTTGCTCTTTATCTCATTTTGGTAACCCAAATTTCCTAAACCGAATATCTATTGAACCATAGTAGTGGAGCTATGGATACTTTCCAACTAGGGAAATGGAAATTTGGGCTCAAACCAAAACAAAATTGAAGTCTTTATCAACATATGCTTACTACTCCCAATTGTTGTTGTTGTTGCTTAGCCATTAAAAACTTTGAGACTCTTTAATGGTGCAGCCATTGGCAAAGGAGCTAGGAATAAGAGTGGTTCCGACATTCAAGATTTTGAAGGACAACAAGGTCGTGAAGGAAGTGACCGGTGCAAAATATGATGATCTGGTTGCAGCCATTGAAACAGCCAGGTCTGTTGGTTCCGGATGAACCAATCCCTCACGTCTTCACCATATTGGTTGTATGTATGTAATGTAAGCACATGTCTAGTGACAAATTAACTCAACAAAATCCTCCAGTCATCAAAGTTGATTATATTTTCTTTTTATCAATTTCTTCAATCAGCAACGGGTTCTAATAAGATATATTCGTTGATGACATTTATAAGTACTTTCAATTTACATTTACAAATTAAAAGGGGAACGAGCGAAAATGCAAAATGGGCCAATATATTATTAAGATCAAATTAAATAACTGCCGGCCTAATTGAAATTAAGGCCCAAAAACAGTCTATAATAAGTTTCTAAACTAGCGTTGATGACAGAGCCCAATAAAACCCACGTATAGAGCGCTTTGAATTATAACTATAGGCCCAATTTAAATTAAAAGCCCAAACAAAAAAATCACTTAGCATGTATAAACAAAACCCACGGGCATCAGAAGCGCGTAGAGCGCGTGTTCACAAAACCCCTGGACTATCATCTATAACCCACCAAAAATGCTGTTTTTAGCCGAAAATCATTTTTTTATAAAACCGAGCGCGTGAGTCTTTCTTTATTTCCAAAATCAAGCTCGCCAAATTTTATCGACGGAAAAGTCCAGGGGTTTAAGCTGATGTAAATAAAACAGTAGAGTTCTATCGAAACAAAAACAAAGATGAAAAACAAAACCAAATCAAAGATAACAACACATATTCGATGCAAAACAAACAAAAATTGTTCTAAAAAAGAAATACAAATTAACTGCAATGTTTCTTGGTCGTAGAAAACTCATCGGATGAATCAAAAGAAATGCAATCTCCTTTACGGAACAAATCGGTAGTCTCATCCAAAACCGAAAGATTATCAGGCTCGTTGCTCTCAAATTTATGCTCCTCAATGATCTTGAGCTCTTTTGCCTCAGCTTCTTCTCTCTGTCTAGTGAGATTCTTAAGCTCTCCTCTTTATAGTCTAACAGCGTTGTCCTGTATATACGCCCATTCTTTCACAACGTTAGTTAGCTGAGACGAGCCTTCTTGAGTCGTATTCATTATTTCTGCTAACCGTTTCAAATCCTCATAGGTCGGTTTCTCAACGTTGAACTCTTTGTCTGCTTCACTTCCAACATCTTCGGGCCACATCGAAGACAACACTTCGAAAATGAAGGAGAAAGAAGAAGCGTAAGTAGATCTAAAGAAAGCTAGACTAAAATCAAGTTGAAATGAATGAAAATTGGGAAGAGAATAACCAATGGAAGAAGAAGAGAGAGCGCCACATGTAGTTCCTCAATAAACAGAGAGGTCAATGTATATTACTATTCTAATGGCGTCTCTCTCTCTGTGCACTTTTGTTTTTTTACTTGGCCAATATTTTTATTTAATACCAGTTTTGAAATATAACTAAGGGCCCAATTTAAATTAAAAGCCCAAATAAACATAGTAAGTTTCTAAACTTGCGTTACTGCCAGAGCCCAATAATAACCCACGTGTAGAGCGCTTTAAATTATAACTACGGGCCTTATTTGAATTAAAGGCCCAAACCCACGAGTAGAGCGCATATAAACAAACCCACGCGCACCACAAGTGCGTAGAGCGCGTGTTGACAAAACCCACCTAAATTGCTGTTTTCAGCCGAAAATCATTTTTTGATAAAACCGAGCGCGTGAGGCTCTTAATTTCACTATCAAGCTCGCCTACAACCTCTTCCCCGTCGACGACATCTTCTCCTTTGAGCACGTCGACAAACCCACCCACCGATCTACCTTAGCTCGACTATTGTCGTCATCTTCCACGGTTGCAGCTTCACTCACTCCTCTGCGTACAGTTCTATCTACGACACCTTCCACGGCCGTCTCGTCAAACTCTTCGCACTGTCTTCTTCTAAAGGATCATGCCCCGTTAGTTCCATGGAAACAAAGTTTTTTAACTTGGTAGTTCTTAATCGCTGCCCCACTTAAGACAGACTGACACAATGAGGATTGCAAGTGAACCTGAGATTAGTGTTGCTAAAAACTTATGAGGTTTTTTGTATGTGTATGTTTTAAGAAATCCACCAACGTATTACGCTCTGTTGTTGTCAGGAGATTTGTTCACATATTTGAAATCTTCATAGACAATATGACCTCTCATTCTCACCAGTCACCATAAAGGAAAGCAATCTCAGAAACTTTGTTACAAAGAAAGTTTCTATAAACTACATAGACAATAAATTCCCACCATGAGAAAGAGATTGCAGTAACATATGCCATACGCAGTGCACGAGTTTTCCACACATTATAGAGTAGACAAATAGGTTGGACACATTCCGCAGGAACGAGATGTTTGTTCACATAACATGGGCTAGAATGAAACGTTAATGCCCAACAACACCATTAGCTGTGACACAAACTCTGGGTGTGCCGGCCATGCTGCGCCAGTTACAAGATTCCCATCAGTGAAGCATCTGTGAATTGGATCCGGTTCTAACCAAGTTCCTCCTCCAAGTACTACATTCAGTTTCACGGCTGGATAAGCAGTGCATTTTCTCCCCTGCATCAGTCATCAACATAAGATCAGATATAGAAAATTACTCTAAACAATGTCATATTATACAACCATAGTTAATTACATTGGAGCTACGGAAGAACAATACTGACCTTGAGGACACCGGCAGCAGCTAAGATCTGTTGTCCGTGGCAAATAGATGCAACTGGTTTCCCAGAATTCATGAACTCTTTGGCTATGTTAAGGACTTGTTCGTTCAAGGCCAGATATTCTGGTGCTCTGCCTCCAGGAATGACCAGAGCATCATAACTTGAGGAATTCAATCCATCAAAGTTAGCAGTTAAAGCAAAAGTGTGGCCTGGTTTTTCACTGTAAGTTTGGTCACCCTCAAAGTCATGGATTGCAGTTGGACAGCGATCACCAGCTTTCTTCTCTGGACAAACCGCATCAACTTGACATCCCAAAGCTTGAAGGGTCTGGAAAGGAACTTTGACTTCATAGTCTTCCATATAATCCTGCAATGGTCATAGATAATCAAATCTGTGGTGTTTAAGGGACCCAGGTGCGTGGTTTATAAAATACAATCTAAAGCAAGATCGTAAGCAAAACTAATGAAACACATGTCTACTGCAAAATTTACTCAACAAAATGGCAAGGGTCGCTTACCCCACAAAGAAACAAGATTCTTTTACTTGCGCCAGTAGTTTTACCGCCAAGAGCCTTCACAAAAAGCTGGATAAATTCAGGATGACCCTCATATGTAGCTGCAGTAATCAAGCCACCATCAACAACACAAGCATCCGGAGTTTTGGGTTCCACCCAATTGGCGCCAGCAGCTACAAGGGCAGGTCCAACACTCACATAGGCTGTGCATTTTCTACCAGAAACTGCGTCTGCAGCTGCTAATATCAACTGCCCATGGCAGATAGAGGCTATGGGCTTGCCGGATCTTGAGAACTCTTTTACTAAGTCAACAACGGGTGCATTCATGGCCAGGTATTCTGGAGCACGTCCTCCTGGTATAACCAATCCATCATACTTGCTAAAGTCAACTTCATCAAAAGTTGCGTTAAGCGTGAAATTGTGACCTCGTGACTCGGAATAGGTCTGCAAGTGTTCTAAGAATTACATCAGAAAAGTGTTCGAAAGTGCACAGCTTATGGAACTGCTCTAAAAGTCAATAGATAATCTTCTTCTTTGAAATGAAGAAACAATAGAATTAATCATCATCTAAAAGCTGGAAGCTCAATTGAGGTAAAGAGCATTTTAACTGCAATCGAGAGTGAGGGAGAAACCTGATGACCACAGAAATCGTGAACGGCGGTGGGGCAAGAGTCACCGGCCTTCTTTCCGGGGCAGACGGAGTGGACGGAGACTCCGAAAGCTTGCAAAGCTTGGAAAGGAACCATCACCTGAGACAAGGAGGGCACATACAGAAACAAGCGAATATGTAAGAACAACGAGAAAATGGGATTACAAAAACATATAGTAGTAAGGGAAGAAGATGACCTCGTAGTCTTCCATGTAGTCACCGCACAAGATCAAAACAGTTTTCGAGTTCGCCATTTTCAGCAACAGAGAGAGAGAGGAAGCGAGATTCTGCTTATACGTGTTTAAATTTGGAGAGATATGTGCGACTCTGCATCGACCCTCTGGACTCTGGAGAGATCGAGATCTCGTAATGGCGACGTTTGTGGAGCACACGTGGTATCTTTTCGCACGTATAGAAAAAATATATTTAAAAAAAAATAAAAAAGCGTGAACGGCAGGATTCGAACCTGCGCGGGCAAAGCCCACATGATTTCTAGTCATGCCCGATAACCACTCCGGCACGTCCACTTGTCTGTTGAAACTTATCTTTTATGTATACATATACCTAGCAGCTCAGTAGAGAGCTGCACATGATTACAACAAAACTGCCGGTTAAATGATCCAAGCCAGAGACTTTTGTAGCCCAAATAGATCCAAAGGTCACAACATTAAAATCCAAAAAAAAACAGTGACTCTAATCATTGAATTTTTGCTCTCGACTTCAAGCCTCTGAAATAAAACCAGAGAGTATTTCTGGTCCCGATATGATATCCATATATTAGAATTTAATACGAAACCATTTGTGAATTATCCATCCACTTTCTTTCTCTAAATCACATTGCCGATATGAACAACTGAATTCTCGCCTGTCCTCGTTCCTTCTCCTCTGGTCCTTCAAGATCTCCAATGTTGTCATGATATTCCTGTAAAAGGGTTTATGTTACCAAATGCAAACAACAACAAATGATATTTACAAAAAAAAAAGAGTTCACAGAGTTTGATTTACAAACTTATTGCTCGCAGTCCTATAGCACTAAGCCAGAGCCAGAATCTATTATCAGCTATTGGTTTCAGTGAATCAAATTGTTCAACAGTTCTATCCGTATCAAGTCAATTATTAATTGGTGTGGAGACTACTTTCTAGGTGAAGGAAGAGAAGAGAACCTGAAGAATCTCCTTGACGTCGCTTTTACTGAGCTTTTGTTGCTTCAGTAGCAGTTCGATCCGTGCTCTCATTCCAGAATGCCTACATAAAGTATTGATTACAAATTAGTGCGTCTGAAACTAAGCTCAAGAATGAATCTTTTCTGAGGGGTGGTTTTGAGGGAGTGACTTACTCAGAACACCAAATATGGCCCAGGATTACAGCAATAAGCTGCAATTTTAGAGCAAACATTAATCAAGATTAAGAAATAAAAGAATGATAAAAATAAGTGTAGAGGCCTATATAAGTGTGTAATGTAGCAAATGAACACATATGAAGGCACTTATTCCATACCCCAGATGATAATACGGACATGAAACTGGATAAACTAAACTTAGTCGAACCTGAAGACTGTAGAGGCCTGATTCTAGCTTCCGATTATATTTTTCATCTTCATCCAACTGGTAAGTAAAACAGTCGAATCAGTCCACAAGAATTAACCTCAAAATGAAAATACACACACACATATATATATATATATATATATATTAAAATGAGAAAGTGAAGTACCTCAAGGTCATCAAGCTCAAGTTGGTCTAACCTCTCGGCCTCTGATCTAACCCTATCAGAGTATCTGCCAAGTGCAAACAACAGTAAGAGAGGAAACACAGCTTTGAGATAAGTAATAGTGAATAACAATGGCATTTCACCACTACATTCAAGAGATATATAACAAAGCAATCACAAAGAAATGTTGGCTCTTAAATCAGATGCTTGGAATGGAAATATCGACACAATACAGAACACATTGTTACCTCATATATAGTTCCATAAGGCGGTCAATCTTCTCATATTCATTTTCAACGAATTTGCTTAACAAACGATCTCTTCTAGAACCCCTAAGAATCCCAGCTGAAAGATACAGTCAACATTCAAGTAGCCAAAACATTAATATCAAGAACATTCAAAGAAAACACGTTATTTTTACATGTCAATATGACTTGCCTTCTTACCAAATAATGACGCAATCAGCGAAATAACCCGTTCCTCTAGTTCCTCCTTATACCGCTCCCTTTTAATCCTCTTGTTTAGTGGAATCTAAGCATGGTAAGAACTAACAAAATTCACTATACAAGTATGCCTCATAATCGCCTCTTTCACATTTACTTTAGTCTACGCAAGCATTTTGTAAAGAAAAATACATGACCTAAAGCCTACTAAACTACTAGAGAGTTTGTAACGTTGCTAAGAAGAAAAGGCTGAAAAACTTGCCTTACCCATGAATGCAGCAAACGCTGTTTTCAGACCCATAACATCCACAAACCTCTCACATGCTGGTGGATAATTGGTCATGGCGAAGTCAAGAGCCCGAATCGCAGACCCGTAAGCGTATTTCTTCTGCTTCATGATAATAATCATAAGCTCCACACCTTCCGCATTCACAAACCTCTCCTTGTTCTCCAATGGCATCAAGAGACAACACAGACAATCAAATAGATTCTCTAACATCTCTTCCTCGTCAGGAGTTTTGGGATCCTTTGACTTATACATCGCCACACCTTCAAGAACAGCGTCTACACCATTCATTTGCCCAAGCCGTTTCTGATTCGCCGTGCTATTTTGGAGCAGAATTGCAAGTATCTCAGACGCGTACTGCTTGATTCCCTCGAATTCCCTCACCTTGATCTTAGCTAGGAGCCACCGTAATAGCTTCGTCCGTTCACACACCAATTCAGCTACAGCAGGCTTCACTTCCACCAAATTCTCAATCACCGTCAAAGTTGCATATATAGCCGTCGCTTCGTCTGGGTCTGCCTCAGACAAACGATTCATATTCTGAACCAAGAGCTCGAGCACATTATTTTCAACCAGCGTATCGACTAGCACACGCGCCGGCTCGTCGTTGTCCTCTAATGCATCTTCGTCAGTCAGATCCTGTAGAAGCTGAACAACATCGTTGGCGATATCAGCGTTTTCATGGGAGAGGAGATTCACAATCGAAGGAACCGAGTTGGAAGCAACAAGCTCGGGGTAAAGCTCCGGAGCTCCAGCGAGAACCTTGAGCTTCTGAAGATCGTCGTGTAGGTCAACCTCCGAGTCAGCGAACTTCTCTGGATTCTCCACATACTTGAGCCGAGCAGCTATGTTGTCCCTAAGACGCCGCTCGAAAGAGAGGACAAGCTTTTTTAGGGTTTTAAGATCAAGCGCTTCCACTGCATTATGCGAAGATTTCTCAAGTGCTTCAAGGAGAGAAAGATCTACACTATTAGCGTCGTAACCGTCTGAGCCTTGGTACGCATGCGACGGCGAGCCATGTCCGGCGTCGATTGCTTTCCGTTTTCTGGCGTGATTTGAGACTTCCATGGCTTTACTCTTTCCGTCTCAGACATACATGATTTTCGTTTAGGGCTTTATAAGAGGTGAAGAGTCTACACTTAAGTTTGGGCTTCAATTGAATGTTTAATTATTTTTGTTTGAGGCCCAACATTGTAACGATGTCGTTTCACAAGGAGAGATATTATTAGTAAGGCTTTCTTTAGAACTTCACAAAAGGTGGGCTTAAGTTTTATGGGCCATTTTGTTCATTAAACGCATTTTATTGCAGTAGGCCCAACAAATGAACGGTGTCGTTTCACAAGGAGAGAGATCTACGCAAGAAGGTAGGAAAAACCCTGCACACTAAGCAAAATCAAATCTTTTTCTCTGTCTCGCTGACGCATAATCTCGAAGTTCTGGTTCTCCGATTCGTCGGCGGGAGTTATTGAGAAAGCGCGAAGAGAAGATGGGATTTCTCTCCAACAAAATCTCCAGAGACGAAGTGAAACCAGGTGATCACATTTATTCATGGCGTCAGGCCTATGTTTACGCTCATCACGGTACGATCTCTCTCTCTCTCTAATCCCCATTTTAGAGAGGATACATACATACATTTACAGTCATGGTGGTGGTAAATGATTCTATTTTCAATTGTAGCTGTCTCAATTCGATTAACTGTTCACATTTGGGAAAGCTTCAAAACTGGGGGAAAACAATATGATTTTTTTTTTCTATTTTGATTTGATCAAAATAGATTTAAGGGTATGGGAATTTCGATAGATATGATTTATACAATTATTATCTACTGTTGTTGATCGTTGTTAGGGACTGTGGTAGAACATTAACATGCTAACTTCTCTACTTATAAATGTGGAGATGATTTGCAGGAATCTATGTAGGTGATGGACAAGTCAATCATTTCACTCGTGGGGATGGTCAAGAGACTGGAACTGGGACTTTCTTGGATAAGATCATTGTTAGTTCATCTGTAAATCATGGAGACAACCCATGTCCTAATTGTGGAGATAGATCCAAGCTTGGTGGTGTAGTTTCTTCTTGTCTTGACTGTTTCCTCGCTGGAGGTGATCTCTACGTCTTCGAGTATGGTGTCTCTGCTGCTTTTTTTCTTGCTAAACCTCGAGGTGGCACATGCACAATAGCATCTTCAGATCCTCCAGAAGAAGTCGTTTACCGTGCAAACTTTTTATTGCAAAATGGTTTTGGTGTTTACAATGTTTTCAAGAACAACTGTGAAGATTTTGCCATTTATTGCAAAACTGGTTTGCTGGTGGCAAACACCGACGTGGGAAGGAGTGGTCAAGCTGCGTCAATCGTTGCAGCTGCCAGTGTTGTTCTTTCTTCGCCACTCAGGTTCGTGGCACCAGGTTTTGGTGGTTTGGCTGTGGCTGGCTATAGTATGTACTGCATTGGTCGTTTGGTTTCCGACACAGGCATGCGATGGGATGTGAGCAAGGTGCCTGTGGAAAGACTTGTTGCTGATGTGGCTGATACATCGAATATGGAAGGTAAGGTGGAAGATGAGAAGACCAGCTAATCCAGAACTGCTCATACTGATATTACCAGACTGGCTTGGTTTGGACGTATGGTTGATCTCTAATTGTAATTGTGGACGAAGTAAGAGAATCTGCTTCTTTCGAATCCTGCAACTTCATTTGTTATGTGAGTGATAAATTTGGCTTTTGATCAACACTGAACTATGATTGTTGACTTTATTATATACAACGTATTTCGAATGTAATGATAAGTTTTTCACTTTCGTAACCAGTTAAAGAATGAAGTAAGAACTGAAAACGTGTTTTAGTCGTTGCCTTCCGGAAAGTTCACCAAGTATATAGCGACCAAAGTGACTGCAGCTCCGACCAGTTGCAATGGGGAAAAAGTCTCATTGAGGTACAGATACCTGGTCCAAAACCAAACATATCAGAATATGAACTAATGACTAAACAAATATGTGTCAGAATCATGGATTTATCATTTGCTGATCTTGGTCTTACCCAAAGATTGAGGCAAACATGGGAGTCAAGAAAGTGAGTGAACTGAGTTTAGTTAGGCTTCCTGCAAAAACAGACATCATAAAAGCATTAGAGATCTAAAACCCAAAGCAGTGGTAGTGTCTCGAGAGGGCAGTGAAATAGACCTTTAGTAGCGCTGTAGAAGTAAACACCGTAGCTAACTGCGCTGCCAAAAATGGATGTGTAGAGGAGTGCTATGACATCATTTGTGGATAGCTCTTGAAGACTGCCGTTAAAAATCGGGTCATGGTTTATAACGGAAATCGCCAAAAGAGGAAGACCACCGATAACCATATGCTGCAATAAAAATTTGGGACATGTTACACTTTAGTTCTTGTAAGAATTAACTCTATGAGACAAGCCATTGAACAGAGATGGAGACAAGTAAGATTTGAAAGGGGAGAGGAGGACTAAGCATCATTACCCAACCGGTTGCCATAATTGGATCCGAGAATTTTGAGACCCATCGAACCATCACAGTGCCAATAGCCATGCTCTGAGCTGCAAGAAGCATCCACCACTCTCCACTTCCCCATAAAGAAAAGGTATTACCATCTGAAGTAACTGATGGAACCTGTAGAGAATCAGACATATCCTCAAGTCAGAAGAATACAAATGAGATAATAGCTCGGACTTGGTTTAGATAGTTAAGTAGATCCTTTACCTCAAGAAGCAAGAGTCCAGCAACACCAAGAAGCAAACCTCCAGCTCTCACTATTCCAATGGACTCACCAAATAAGAAAGATGCTAGTACAGCTACAGTAAGTGGCTGAGAATCAATTATAACCTGCAGCGCCACAGATTAGCAAACATTGTTTTTCTCAGGCCTTGGCAACATAATAGCCGACCTTAGGACATGTTTGGACAAGAGTACAGGTAAGAGATAGAAACCAACTTACACTTCCTAAACCAGCAGAAGTTCTCTGCAAACCTTGAGCAAGAAATCCCTGATCCATCATCATCATCGTTTAAACAAGAATCGATCAACTTAACTCAAAGACTCAAAGCTCAGGTCAAGTAAGCAGACCTGGAAACAAGTGGCGTCAACAAGAGCAAAGAGAGCAATAGAGAGCCAAGCACTGAATCCTTTAGGCATAGATCTGCCTCTGTAAACCGCAAAGGCAACAAGCAACAAACCAGCCGGAATCAACCGAAACGCAGCTACGAAGAAAGGGCCAGTTATGGGTAATACTTCTTTCATCGCCACCATCGCCGTTCCCCAGAAAAAGAAAGGTGAAATCAGAACCGTCCATTCAAGCAACGATCCTTCTCCACCGCTCAAGATTCCGGAGCTCCGATTCTCCTCATCTTCTCCGTCTATAAAGCACTCCACGTCTGATCCCATTCCAACGCAATCTACAGACGAAGAAGACGATGACACAGTCTCCTCCGTGTTTTTATTGCTTGTGGTGCTCCTCCGGACAACGGAATCTCCATAGATTCGACGTTTAGAGATCAAAACGAGATTATGCTTCGACTCGAGTCTGCTATATCCCAAGGGTTTAATCGGAGTGTTTGATGGATATTTCTTAGCACAGTTCGAATTCGCTCGTCTAGTAACAGACAAACAAGGGTTAGGAGGAGCAAAGAAGGAACTAGAGGAAGAAGAAGAAGCGATGGCCGACAATGGCCACTCCATTGTTCCGTGTACATAGAACAAGAGAAAGGATTGATTTTGTATCTTTCCGACTTAACAGAGAAGTAATGGCCACATGTTTTCCTGTTTTCAATTATAAAAAAAAAAAAAAAAACTGAAATTTTGTTTTCATCAGAGAAACCAAATATCATTTATATATGTGCATGTATCCACACTTCCCAGTGTACATTACAGACATAGTTACGTCATTAAGAACAGCCAAAAAGGAAGCTTTTGTTTAAATTCTCTGTGATCCAGAATCATACCACCACTCTCAAACATTCTTCTAGCCGAAAGCTTTTAAAATCTTTTGAAGAAGAGCAAACAACCATTTCACCTTGAAATTTAGAGAGTAAGATCTCATAACAACCATTTCACCTTGAAAAACTCAACCTCGAGTGAGAAACCCGCGAATGGAACCAGCAGTTCCACGTTTCCTAGCCTGCAGATTACGATATTAGTGTAACGAAAATCTGTGGATGATCTTTAGATTTTGATGTAAGACGATAATAAAGCTGACACCTTTTCAGTGTTAAATAAGTCCTCTGCAATGGCTTCCATCTGTTTCCTCTTCTTCTCTTCTTTCATAAAATCTGTAGCCTCTCCGCTATCATATTCTCTGGTATCACCGGCAAATGGTCTAAGTAAACAAGAGGAGAAAACATTATGAGCTATCGAGCAAGAGAAAAGACCCGAGATTACTTGTATGGATCCTTCGCAAAAGGTATTAGGCTACTGAAGCTGTTACCGCATGTAACATTTCCCTGGCAAAACAAACAAAATCATTATCTCGCATACACAACTTCTGTCCAAAATCCTATGTTTCTGTTTTACCTTTCTGAAACGCTTGAAGTTCACAACTCCTTCCTCTCCTGTACACCGAACATTTCTAGTCAATCGCAAGTCCCTAACAATAAGATCTTGAGTGTATATAATCTCCGAGTTCCCAGCTTCAGGCTCATCGCTCCTATCCCTTCGGATTGTCACCTCACGGACACTATCACCTGAGTACTTCTCATCACTGTGGCCTCTGTTTTCAGCATCTGCTACTATGTTGACGCTTTTAAGTTCATTCAAACTCATAGTTTCTTCCAATATTGTAACAGGACTCTCCTCTATTACAATAGCAAGCTTCTCTGGTGTTTCTGCCTTTTCAGTTGCATCGATCATATGAACAGACGATGTTGTTTCTTCCTCTTCAGCATCAGAATCCGCTACCACTGTCTCATCCGTAGAGCATGAGGATGAAATCACAACTGCAAACAGGAAATGCTACAAGGTCAATGTTTTGCGATTCATTGTCCTGCGGAAAGCAAATATATCTGGCTCTGCGTACTCACCAGAAGGTGGTATCAGTGAAGTCGAAGGTAGATTTCCAGACAAGACGGCGCATACTAAATCCATCTCGTTCACTCTAGATAACAGACTGAGATGCTTCAAACGGCCAAATTTGTCTCCTGAACCTTTCGGGATGACACATATCATGCGATTATTTTCTCCATACTGGGAATCCTGCAAAGTTGATTACGGTTAGGGTACCAACAGGAAGAGCAAATGAGCAAAACAGTAGAAAAGCACAAACCTGACTCATGGAGCTAATGTCTGCTAAGGCAACAGTCTCTGCACCACATATTTTAAGTAATGATGGGAAGTTGCAACCAAATCTGTACTGCAAAAGAAAGAGAAAAAAACAAATATCAAATAAAGAAAGATCGAAAGAAAAAAGGAATGAATAGGAATATGCGTGCTCATTCTATTGAGAACTATAACATAATTCACATGGAACCATCAATTGAATCTTATTCTTTGTCGGACAAATAAGACATTATACCGTGTCTGTTGGTTCCAACACAAAGGTAAATCCTTCTAGACATTTTTCACGGACGTTTAATTCCAATACATCCACCAAGGCTTCGTCCACCATCACTGATGGCCTGTACCTAGAATAACATTGATCATTTGTATGTCAGTAACTGCAGAATTCCTACTATATCCAGAAAACAGTAAGTACTACTCACTGGCTGTATCCAGGAATTTCGCTGCAGATACTTTTCTCTGCGAGAAGCTAGACAAACCACTGAAGTTAAAAACCTAATTAACAAAGCAACAAACGAGGGATGACACTGGAATTCTCAGACATACCTTAACCCAGTTCATCAAAATGATTGTTTTTTTGGCTAAAATTGCATTAACTAAAGCTTCATTCACTTGCATACATGGCTCGAGAAGCACATGAGTGCACTCCTCACTCAAGGTAGGAGCAATACAAGCACCTGATATCGACATTGTTTCAGGCAATGCGGGTAATATGAAACCACACAAACCAATTCTACTTGCATGAGCTAGAGGATAACGTTTTTCACTAACCAATGGATGAAACTGCATCTTGTACCGACCGATCCAACTTAGAGGTCTTAGAGGAAGGGCAGAAGTAAAATACCAGTGGAATGAAAGATAACCTGCAACGATTTTATTTCAAAAAGAACGTATATAAGCCATATTACACAAAATTACAGCAAACAAAAACTCAGATTGAGAAGCCAGGAATACCTGTAAGTTGCTGCACCTGTACCAAAGGTAATAACATCCCCATCTTTGAGGATTTTCTCCTTATTAGGTAGCTCATGAAGTTTCTCTTTAGTACCCAGGTCAGTTTTGATAAAAGTCCCATACTTTGAACAATCTTTGAGACGGAGAACAAATGAGGTTTCAGAAGATTTCTTCCTCCGCGCGGCAGAGACAGTTTTTGCATCGAAAGTTAACTCTGCGTGTATCCTAGATACTCCCTTATCCTTATTGATAATTATGTCACATCCTATGAAAGAAAAAAGGGAAAACCCATTGGCACAGATTTAACATCATTACCCGAACAATGAAAATGGAGAACATGAAATCATACCTTTTCGACCAATTTTGTAATTCCCCTTTGAAAAGATATAGTATTTATCTTCACCTGAGACACAGACTCAAACCATTTTATAACGAAATAAGGATCCAGAACTATAGATTCTTAAACATAAAAATTAAACCTAGCAAAAGCGAATTTCTCTCGGAAATCCAAGAAGAAATTTTGGGGTTTCTTACATTTATCAGATAACAGTTGTTACAAAAGTAGAGAGTAACTCAAAATTAGGGGTCATCACGAAGTTAAGTGAGAGAATAAGAATTTAGGTATTGCGAAGAACACAACATAGTTGATTACAGCAGTAACTGGAACAAAATGTTCGTTGATGACAGATTTTAACAGAAAGGAATCAAACTCGTTTCATTTGCAAGCCAATACGAAAGATGATACACTCTTAAGAACATACTGAGATAGAAAGCAAGAAAAAAAGTGCAGTAGATCTAATTGCAATGGTGAAAAACCTGAGAGAGGATCAACGGGAAAGAGACCCCAAACCATTGATTCGCTCCAAAAAACTTTTGTTCGAAAGGGTTTTCTAATTTCTTAAGAAAGACGAGAGGTTTTACTGGGTTTTAAAGAGACCGGTTTTGTAAAGCGAATTTATACCTGTCTTTTTTTAATAAAAGCGGAGATTCTTGGGTTTATTTATGGGCCGTTATTATAGCGGTTTCCAGTAAGAGAGGCCCAGCCCATGAATTAATTAGGAGTGCATAAAGAGATTATATAAACTCTGCTACTGCAACAAACAGAAGCACATCAAAACACAATGGCAAAATCAGCCAGCAGCAGTCTAGCTCTAATGACTCTTATCTTGATCTTCCACCTCACACCAGAAGCAATCATCGCTCGTCCTCTGAACCCGACCGATGAGGTAGTGTTTCCCTCAGCTGATTTTCAGCCATTTATCCCTCATATACCTCATCCACAACCAGAGGCACCACCTCAAACAGATATTACCTCTCATCAATTAACGGCGTTAGTCCCTCATTTACCGTATCCGACTCTGCCACCTCCTCCTCAAGCAGCTATTGCTTCTCGTCAGTTATCCGGAATCCCTCATTTACCGTATTTTCCGACTCCGCATTCGCCTCCACCATCTGCTCTTCCTCACTCCAACGTCACACCATGAACATAACTCATTAGATTTGGAATAAACTCATGTATATTGTTTTAATTAATCATCATGCATCTATGTTTTCAACATTATCTTTATGGAGATATGTCGTGTAAGAATCTATGTTTATCCATCTTATAAATATATAACTTATGTTTGAGTTTCAACTACCTGCAATCTCTCTCTCGTCCCTACGTAAAATGAATGTCTATAATTTGTATTTGTGAATATGGCTCAAGTTGGATCTAAATTGTTCACAAATTCTTACTCTACTCAATCATCAAATTTTCGCCTACGTTTTTTTGTTTATCTTCGTAATTAAGGAGATTTAATGTTCAGTTCAACCAGCTAAATTAAAATATTGGTGACATGAGCAACAAATATTGGAGTAGTTGTTATTGCTTCTATATATTATGCTAAGGAAATATTCAGGTCTTAGTCTTTAGTTCTGATACAAATTGGTAAATCAACACCAACACTATGCTTGTGTGTCTTTGTAACTCTTCATTAGCTATAATTTAGGACAAGTGCCAATAATAGTGCTTTTTTTACAAATTTTCAGACACTAAAGTTCAACTTCTTACTTGCAATAATAAAAGAGAAATTAAAAACCACTAGGCTATTTGACCAAAAAAAAATGTATTAAATATTAATACAATTATTAGGAAAGATATAAGCCAACAAAAGTAGTATAAAATCTTTTTTTTTTGAGTAAATATTAATTTTTCCCTATTCTGTTTGAAAGATTCCAAAAACATTTATTTTAAAAATAAAAGGATATAAAATAATAAATAGGACAGTTAAATGTGAATTTATATTAAAGAGTATGTAAATATGGAATCATATACATCCCATAAATCTTAATTAATAGTACTAATACAATTATTAGGAAAGATATAAGCCATCAAATCAATTATAACAAAAGTAATATAAATTTACTATTTTGTGTAAATATTAATTTTTCACAGATATGTATGAAAAGTTCCAAAAGACATTTATTTTAAAAATATAAGAATATAAAAGAATAAATATGACAGTTAAATGTGAATTTATGATTAAAAAATGTAAATATGGAATCATATTTAGCCAATAAATCTTAATTACTATTATTAACTAGATTCTAACAGAAGCACGCGATACAAATTTTAAAATTATTTTTAATATAAAATCAAAAGATAGTTACCGTAATTATTGAATATCCAATGACATTTAATTATCAAATGAATCATAATTATTGAATGATTTGTGATTTTAAATAACTTATATTATTATCAAATAACATAACATGTAATATCAAAATGAACCATATTTTTATTAAATGAACAATTATTAAATGACATGTTATTATCAAATGACATGTAATATCAAATGACATGTGATGAACGAATATTAATGACCAATATATATATATATTTTTTGTAATTCTCAATGACCAATATTTTTATTATTGAATATCAAACATAACTATACAAATATCAAATAATTATATGGTAATTACTTTATATTCCTATTAATCTTATCTTACTTTTTTTTTAAATAACTTTTTGGTTTTATAAAAGGTTTTTGACCCATGTTCGTTTAGGAATAAAACTTATATTTTTTGTGAAATATTAAATTTTTTCTTACTCATTCTCATCTAGATTTTTTATCGTATTACTATTTTTATATACAAATTATATCTAAATTTATAATAAGAATATCAGCACAATAATTATTCAAAAATTATTTATATAATACTTTTACTATATTATTTTTTGTCTAATTTATTCATTTTCATAAATATTTTGTTTGTAATATGTGTTTATTTAGGACTTATCACTTATATAAGTTCTAAAATAAACATATATCTCAGAAATTAAGATTATAAATATTATATGTATATATAAAGAAAATTAATGCACTAAAATAATTTTTTTATGTAATATGAGTTTTTCATAATAATATATATGGTTGCTTATAATTTGTTGTATTATTATTTTTGTTTATAATGATACATATATTTATATATAATATGAACATATTCTATATACATAATTTTTTATATATTGAGCAATATATGTTAGTTTTTAAAAATTTAAATCATAACATATATAGAAAAAAATCTAAAAAAAATTTTCATAAATTTTTGTGATATAATTTTTAAATTTATTTTATAAAAATATGATGAAATAAAGTATGAGTAAAAATAATTATTAAAAATATATCAAATCTTTTATTAGATATGATTAATTATTAAAGATTTGATCTAATATAAGTTAAAAAGTAAATTTATTAACTTTTTTGATTTATCTATAAGTAATTCTTTTATGAAGGGTTTAAAATATAATTTTCTACAAATTTAAAGTTGTTGTCCTAAAATAAATTCTCTTTTAATAATATATATAGATGATCGTTTACAATTTATCATATTATTATTTATATTTATTATGGTACCTATATTTATATATAATATGAACAGAATATATATATATATATAACTTTTTTATATGTTGAGCTACTATATGTCCGTTTTAAAAAATTTAAAGCATAACATATGCAGAAAAAAATCTAAAAATTTTCATAAATTTTTGTGATGTAATTTTTAAATTTTTTTAATAAAAGTATGTTAAAATAAATTATGAGAGAAAATAATTATTAAAAATATATCAAATCTTCTATTAGATATGATTGGTTATTAATGATATGATTTGATATGAGTTAAAATTTAAACTTAATAAGTTTTTTAATTTATTTGTAATTAATTTTTTATGAAGAGTTTAAAAATGTAATTTTTTACAAATTCAACATTATTATCCTAAAGAGATTCTCTTTTTAATAGTATATAATTATTAGGAAAGATATAAGCTAGTAAATCAATTATAACAAAAGTAGTATAAAATCTTCTTTTTCTTTTGACAAAAAAGAAAATCTTCTTTTCTTTTGAGTAAATATTAATTTTCCCCTAATACGTATGAAAAATTCCAAAAAACATTTATTTTTTAAATAGAAGGATATATAAGAATAAATATGACAGTTAAATGTGAATTTATAAAAAGAATATGTAAATATGGAATCATAAACAGTTGTTTGCAATATAATTAGATGTATTGAATCCAATGTTCTAATGGATAAGATAAATATACAAGCCTGAAAGAGGACTCATTAACTGGGTTTTAAGGATTTTTTTTTCGGCTATTGGGCCTTTGTAATTAGTGGAGTTGGGTCTTTTGGCCCGTTAAAAAGGATCCTGGTTTTTTATCTGAACCGATTCAAATCGAAAGAATACCGGATTTCAAAATAAACCGGAGTTTTTTGGTTCTATCTTGGTTTCAACTTTCAAGTAATCTGAACTGAAGCATTGATCTTTGAAACAAGCCAACCAAAGGTCGAAGACAACTTCAATTTCCAGATCTACAAACCAGTAAGCACGTTCGACTTCTTCTTCTTCTTCTTCTTATCAAAGTTTAATTGGGTATACTTCCATTTAGGTGTGTTGTAATTCTGCTGAAGTTGGGAATTTATGAAGTTGATGATATGTCGAAGTAGTTTATCTGGGTCTGTTTCGATTCGATGGTGGGATTCCTTTATAATTTGGTGCTAATTTTTGGGATTCCTTTATAGCTCTGTTTAAAGTTTCCACTTTTGGAGATTGACTTGTTGGTTGGTCGATGGGGAGAATATTAGATAGTGCTCATAATGTGTTTGTCAAATTGCCTGCCTGAGAATTTTGGTTTGGAATCAGTTTTTGATAAAATAGCTGACCTGTAGAAGGCTTAATTGAAGCGTTTCATTCCAAATCACTGGAATTTTAAGTAATGCCATTAGCAAGGCTAGTTTTTTTCCTTCTATAAACTTGTTGCATTTTACTTACATATGTCTGTTTTACAGTTTTATGATGATGAAGATCGGTATATAGTTTCAGGGGTAGTTACCAACTTGGCTATTCAAGGAAGGTTTCAGCATAGAAATCTATGGCATATGCAACAGGAATGACACTTGCTTCAAGGAGTATTTTTCCTACTTGTTCCAGAACCTTTTTATCTTCCTTACGTGTTGCTTCTTTGCTCGTTTATCCTGAGAAATCCTCCTCTACTTTATTTAGAAGGGTCCAAGTTCCTCACCTTTTCTCCACTTCTACAACTCCTCTGTCCTCCTCTGTTAAGTGCTCAATTCAGTCTACTTCATCACTTGAGACAGATAATCAAGCTGTTTCCCGCCCTAATGTAGTCGATATACTTGAAGAACGAGGACTCCTCGAGTCAGTCACAAGCGAGAATCTCAGGTCTGCTTGTTCTGATCCTAACGTAGCTCCTCTGAGGGTCTACTGCGGGTTCGATCCAACGGCTGAGAGTTTACACTTAGGTAATCTACTTGGTATCATTGTGCTTTCTTGGTTCCAAAGATGTGGACATCAAGCCGTTGGTTTAATTGGTGGTGCCACGGGAAGGGTCGGTGACCCATCTGGTAAAAGCCTAGAAAGACCTGAGCTTGACACCCATACACTGGAGAAAAACATTGAAGGGATCAAAACCATCATTATCAATATTCTGAGTGGCAATCCAAGTTCCGGTAGCTCTTATGTGATATTTAATAACTATGACTGGTGGAAAGATATAACAATGCTCGACTTTCTGAACAAAGTCGGTCGGTTTGCTAGGGTTGGTACTATGATGGCAAAGGAGAGTGTGAAGAAGAGATTAGAATCAGAACAAGGTATGAGCTACACCGAGTTCACTTATCAGTTATTGCAAGCCTATGATTTTCTTTACCTGTTCAAGAACGAGGGGATCAGTGTTCAAATAGGTGGGAGTGATCAATGGGGGAATATTACAGCTGGAACCGATTTAATCCGGAAGAATCTCCAAACCGAAGAAGCAGCTTACGGGCTTACGTTTCCTCTCTTGTTGAAAAACGATGGGACGAAATTTGGGAAATCAGAAGATGGAGCAATCTGGCTCTCTCCGTCCATGTTATCTCCTTATAAATTCTATCAGTACTTCTTCTCAGTTCCAGACGTTGATGTGATACGCTTCTTAAAGACTCTAACTTTTCTGAGTTTGGATGAGATAAAGGTCTTGGAAGATCAAATGAGCAAACCCGGATATGTTCCTAATAACGCACAAATTAAACTGGCTGAAGAAGTAACCAGGTTTGTACATGGCGAAGAAGGTTTGAAGGAAGCCATTAAAGCAACAGAAGCTTTAAGACCAGGAGCTGAGACAAAGCTTGATTGGAATTTGATTGAGAGAATTGCAGAGGATATACCTTCTTGCTCACTGCCTATTGATCGAGTATCGGGTTTATCGATTGTGGATCTATCGGTATCTGCGGGTTTGTTTGAGAGCAAATCTGCTGCAAGGAGAATGTTGAAGCAAGGTGGATTTTATATGAACAACGAGAGAGTTGATAATGAGAACCAGAGAGTTGGAGAAGAAGATATTGTTGAAGGAAAAGGTCTTGTTCTCTCTGCAGGCAAGAAAAATAAAGTGGTCGTTAGAATTTCCTGATTTTTAAAACAAACATGTATTAGATATTATTCTTTTTGTTATGAACTAGCAATGGCTCAATCTTTTATGAAACACATGCCAATTCTTTTTACTGTTGACTTATAAACCCAAAGTGAAATAACAGAGTAAAAGAAGTAGTAGAGAAAACAGAAAAATAAATAGAAGATAGAAGTCGAGCTGTTACAGGAAATCTCCGGCACGGCACGATGGTGACGGAGGAAACGAGCCGAGCTCCGGCGAGGAGAGAGAGAGATGAAAAGGAGGGAGGTTCGGAACTTTGTTCAATACGATTTTTGTGAGAACTCTGTTCAAAATTGTTGACCAAAATTTTCCTAACAAGGATTGCAAGTGTAAAATATAAAAGCTTTTGATTTGAACATGAAGAAACCAAAACTGAACTAAAATCAACAGATGTTATATAATAGTAAAGCTAATGCAAACCAGACAATGACCATGGTGAATTGGTTCACTTCTTAAATCAAAAGCTACAAACAAATTGAACCGAATCTTGGATTGAACAACTTGAAGGCTTATTGGAGGATGCTGGAGTACAAAAAGACATTATCCAGTAACAAAAGAACAAATAAGGTATCTTCAAGGATTTCAAACTAAGAAAATCATCTTCAAAAGCTAGTCCACATTGATAGAACAATGGCAAACATCGGATCTAATTCTATGCTTCAGCAAGTAAGTTGCCATTTTCCGTTACCTTGGCTTCAGACTCCATCTCTTTAACTGCCCTTATAAGCCCCTGAGTAATTGCGTTCAAGTGCAAGCCTTTCTGCTTCATCTCCTCAAACAGCATCTCTGCTTTTTCCCAATCCAAAGCTTTGAGGCAGAATGATTGTATCAGCTTACTGTACTCGTCAGAATTAGGCTGCACACCAAAACGATCCATTTCTTTCAGAAGTTTCAGAGCTTCATCATATTCTTCAATCTTGCAATAGCCTCGGATAAGTGCATGATATGTTACAGGACTAAGCTTCTTATGTCTCTTTTTCGCTTCTGCTAGAATTTCTTGAGCTTCGTTCATCAGCCCTCCTTTAGCATAACCGCTAATGATGACAGTGTATGTATACACATCTGGTCTCAAACCTCTACTTTCCATCAACTTCAAAACCTCTTTTGCTTCATCCAGATCTCCAGTTTTCGAGCAAGCATGGACAATAAGATTGAAGACCGCATTCCCAGGAGCAGGCCCGTTAGAAATCATATCTAAAAGCAAAGCTTTAGCGTCTTTAACATGTTTCATCCTGCACAGACTACGGATAACATCAGAAAATGGTTTTATCCCATGACGCCTAGCTTCTCCAGATAAATCACCCAAAATCTCCTGAGCAAATGTGACAGTCCCATCATTCTTGCAGAGAGCACTTATCAGAGTAGCCACAGATCTAGAAGGTGGAGATTTCTCTTTCGTCTTTGCCAGTTGGTATACTGAATAAGCCTCTTCGGCCTTCCCTTCCTTACAGAACCATGTAAGGATGTTCCCAATCTGGTCTCTCTCTGGCAACACACCACTCTTAAGCATTTTCTCACATACAGCGCATGCCCATTCCATAAATGACCGCTTACAAAGCGCCTCCAGAGTCAAATAATATGTTTTCGCATTTGGAGTAAACCCAAACTCTTCAGTTTTGCTAAACACATCAAAAGCAGCTTTAGATTTACCAATTTTCCCAAACACGGCTATCAATTCATTTAATATCTCCAAGTTCAAAACACAACTATTCTCCTTTTCACCAATCTCCTTAACCAAATCCCACAAACCATAAACATCCATTCTACGTATACCACCAGAAATTGCCAAAAGAAGAGATTCTACAAGTGAGGTTGTAGCAGTAATCTCTTCATTCTTAGTTACCCACTTGAAAAACCTAATCAAATTCTTACCTGAAATTCCTGGGGATTCAAACACTCTTACCACAAAATCTAAGTGTAAGTCCACATTAAGCGCTTTAAGACCAAATTCCAAGGACTCCTCATCACTCCGTAACAAAGACAGTACAGATTCGAACTTTTCGTCATCAAATTGGTACACCTCGCCAACCTGAGAATCCCCGTTTTCTAAAGCGGATCCATCGTCAGAAGCTTCAATTGCAACAATCTCTGAATCCTTATCTTCACCAGCACCAACAATGGCTTCTGTGGAAGTACCACCATTTACACCAAAATCGCCACTTGCCAAATCAGAAGTATTCAATTCTTCAAGGGTGAGCTCAGCAGCTGACGAGATTGGGATCTCATCCGAAGGTAACGAGACTGGGTTCTCTTCCGAAGGGATCGCAGAGAAGAACCTCGGGCTTCGGTCAGAAGCATTTCCAGATGACTCGACATATGAGAATCTGGAAAGGGAGGTTAGCGATGGAGTCTGGGTCTTCTTCTTCGATATTCGAGTAACTGCGAGATTCCGAGATGCATTTTGCGATCTCCAGAAAACGGATCTCCACATTTCTGCTTTCTCCCAGACTATCTTCAGCAGCACTTTCTGATTCTAAAACCCAAAACCCTATTCTCTCGATCGTGTTGAGAGGAATTTTGTTGCAAATTTTTTGTTTTTAATTTTATTTTTATTAAACCAAATTTAAACCGAACCAAACCCAAATCAAACAATCAGATTCAAAACCTACTCGAATCTCACCTAACCGGTTCTGAACCGAAACAGAGAGCTAAACACGAAAGAGAACACATGCAACGAAACCAACACCAACAACAAAACGGCGGCAACAAAAGCAAGAATCTGCCAAGAACCATAAACATAAACCTCAACCAATCTTCCAATCTTCACTTTCCACCGTCCTGTATAGTAACGGTTAACATCTTCAATAGTCTTATCCAAAAACGCAACTTTGGTCAACCTCACAGACTTGCTCATACCATTCCACATCTCTGCAGCTTCTTGATCACTCTTAAGACGGCTCACAATAACGCCTTGTTCTCTAAGCAACCTAACATCTTCTTCTGAATCGATTATTCCGTTAATTAGCTCTGTGTAACGAGTGAACACTAATGGTCCTGAAGTGTTTGAAGCTTCATAAGCTACGAGGTTTCGAAGAATGGTTTCTGTGTTGATGTCTAGGTTTATTACAGGGAGGTGAAATTGACCAGAGTTTGAATCAAATGTTACAGTTGAAATGTTACCCTTTGATGTTGGTTTGAATCGAACTCCGGCTTTGTGTAGATCAGAGACTGATGGAATTGTTAGTTCTTCGACAAGAGGAGGCTTTTCCATATCGTGAGCTGAAACTGATTGTGATGATTCTTGTCTTCTTGTTGTTGCTTCGTTTTCTTGTCTTGTGAAGAGATAATCAGCTGAAAGTTTCAGAGTGATGAATCCGGGAAGATTCGATATGATTCTCCATGGAAATCTAAAGATCAAATACGCAGATTGAGATGTGAAAGCCCTTTTTAATTTATCCTTAATCTCTTTCAGAAACCTAATTGCTCTGTTTCCACCATTTTCGTCTGCTCTGTTTTCTTCCTCTCCTTCTTCGAGCTCTTCTTCTTCAATTCTCGGAACGATCATCTGATACAAGAAATCTAATATATGATTATACTGATGAAACTGAGCCTTCAAAATCTCACCATCTTCGAATTTGATAACGAGAGGAGAGTTATCTTTGCATAATCCGGTAAGAACAGAGACCAACAGATCATCAGCTGCTTCCATTGATTCAAGCTGAAACTCGAGCGTTCTCCTCAAAACGAAAAGCGGGATTTGATTCTCGATCATCATTATATCTCTAAGAATCTCGTTATGTCCAACTCTATTAATCAAAGCCTCCACCTTTCTAAAACTGTATATCTTAAGAAACTCGATCAAGAACGACGAATCTACCGCCATTATCCACAACAACGTCTCGCCGTTAAACCTAATATACCTATGATAACAAGCTCGAATCTTATTTTCCATGAACTGTAATTTCTCTACAAGATCATGAAACCTGAAAGATTTAGTTTGATTTCTAACTTTTCTCGCGATCATTAGTTTATACCTCTCCATTTCTTGTAGCTCTGGTTTTAGACAGTGATAAGGTCCGATCGAAACTCGGTGAGGTGTGTATGAATCTGGATGGCTACACATTAATACTTTAGGAACAGTGAAAATGCTGACTTTGACGTCTTCGAGATCGTGTTCTTCGAGCTCTGCATCGAGACATTTTTGGACATTGATGACCCATCGAGTTTCGTCAAAGCTCTGTTGATCTGTAGATGAAATAACTGGTATTTTAGGTAACATAATCTCTAATTTTAGAAGTAGCACAAGATCTTCAATCGTGTATTTCTTCTATTTTTCAATCTGTGTGTAAACAGGAGAAGAAGAAACAGTTTTGCTTTCTTTATGCAGTTATGGTTTCATCTACAAACTTTACTCTGCTTCAATTGTGTTAAAACGGTCTTTAAGTTTCATCTTTGTTCTAGTAATAAAACATTTGGTTTGGGTCTACGCTTGGTATATAATCAATTTTTTGGTTCGATTGGATTTATGGGCTTCAATTTAGCGGACCATCAAGAACCACGCTTGGCCCATTGGGCCTGACGGGCTTTGTTTTGAACAAAGACGGAAAGTAAAACACTAGCCGTTACACAACAGCTACTCCTTACACTGTTCGTGATCTGTCCTGCACTTATGTAAACTCCCAACGGTCATATTTGGTATATCCGACCGTTTCAATCACTCTCTACATAAACCCATTTCGATCTTCCGCAACTCAAACCACAATAATTACAGTTCTCTCAAGCTATCTTCTACTTCTCGATCTCAAAGTCCATCTCTTTCTAAAACCCGAATCAAACAAATCTATTAACATGGGTTTAATTCCTCAATCACAACAATCGATTCAAGAATCTCACTTCTACACCCACAAAATCTTCCTTTTCTCAAACTACATCCTCCTCGGGGCATCATCAAGCTGTATCTTCCTCACTCTTTCTCTCCGTTTAATTCCTTCGCTCTGCGGTTTCTTCCTCATCCTCCTTCACGCCACCACAATCGCAGCTGCTATCTCCGGCTGTGCGGCCGCTTCCTACGGTAAGAACCGGTGGTATGCAGCTCACATGATCGCAACCGTCCTCACCGCCATTTTCCAAGGCTCAGTCTCTGTTCTAATCTTCACCAACACTTCGAATTTCCTGGAGAGTCTTAACTCTTATGTCCGTGAAAAGGAAGCGTCTTTGATCTTGAAGCTAGCTGGTGGGCTCTGTGTTGTGATCTTTTGTCTTGAGTGGATCGTCCTTGTTCTTGCCTTCTTCTTAAAGTACTATGCTTATGTCGATGGTGACAACGGAGTTGCTATGAAGAGGACTGGTAAGGTTCAGAGTGAAGAGACTCTCAAGAATTCGCCATGGGCGTTCCAAGTTTGAGAAAGTGACTTCTTGTTATGTTTTCAATTGAGAAGAGAGAGTTTGTATCAAATGCTAGTTTGATTAGTTTTTCAGGGTATGGTTTTTATGTATTGAAGAATTAAATTGGTCGATTACTTTGTTGATGATTCTCTCTATATATAAGAATTTACTTAAAACAGAGAGAAATAGTTGAGTTTTATAAACCACACTTTACTTAAAAGAGAACATTATTTATTAGAGCTGATGCAACAAAAAGAAGAATCAAAAGGGTTAAAGCAAACTCTTAAGTCTTGTTCCTGGTAACCAAACATTTTATTACTAAGAACACTCAAAAAGAGATTTCTTTGGTCTTGACTAATTCAAATAAGAAACATAACCTAGCCACATAACTTTATCTACAATGTTCCGTATAAAACAAAACATATTCAAATGAACTTTCGTGGTCTTAAACTGGTCCTTCCCCGGCGAGATGGTTGCTGAAGAACTTTATGGTTTGCTTGAGATAATTTGGAAGAGAAATGCGCAGTAAACTTCTTAAGCCCTGATCTTGCGTCCAAAAATCCAGCTGAATGGTATATTTTTGGCTGCTTCTTTGGCTCTCCCTTGAGATCTCTCTTCAATTTTGCGGATTCTTGCAGGTAGTCCGCAGACAAAGTCCTGTGAAAGACGATAATAAGAGTCAGACTTCAAGTTCAGATCACGATCAGTTCTTCGAATCCACAAAACAGATCAGGCAGTATAGCTATTATAGTATTCATGACCCAAAACTTACTAAGAGACTAGGACAAGTATTCATAAACTTGGAGGTTTCATACCACAAGTGGCATACTGAAATAAATAAATGTTTCATAGAGGTAATTTACCTGTGCCCTGTTTCCTTCACTAGAAAGGCCTGACAAAGTCTTCACATTCCACCGTTCAACAAGAAACTCCAGAATATCAGCATAGTCCTTGGCGGTGTAGACACCGAGTCTCTGGGCAACAGTTGAGAAGTGCTCAAACAGGTTATCATCTTGGCCATCATACATTAAATGTGCAGGCATCGAGATCTTTTTCTTCATCATATCAGCCAAGCCCAAGATAGTGCCATCAGGGTCAATTTCAAAGAGCTTCTCTACAATCTTGGTGTAAGCAGTCTCATGACGCTTCTCATCAGCAGCAATGGTCCCGCATATCTGCGCAAGTTTCAAATCTCCACGATCTTTCGCCAGTCTGGCAGTGTTTCCATGGGAGATGAAGGTCGCTCTTTCTTGAAAGGAAGTGTAGATGAAACCCAAGTAAGGGTTGTTTTCAGTTTTTGGATCCTAAAATTATAAGATAAATTAAGCAAACAAATCATGAATTGGAAACTAAAAGCTACACACAATGAAAGACCGTAAAAGCGTTTAAAGCGGCAGCTAAGAAGATTAGCTTTAGTTATATTTTCAGAACATGAAACGTAAAGTATTTTTTATGTAGCTAACTATACGATTTGCAGTTAGTCATTGTAAAGTCAACTCAAGCTTTACTTAGAAATGACAAGATAAGTTCCATCCTTGGTCACTCTTTACTAAAGCGCAAATGCAATTTAGGAGATTAGGGCTTATAGCAAAAAAAGCAAAGAAAAGCAGAGCTTACCATTCCAGAACCAATTAGGTACTGAATTGTCTTCTCAATCTGCCTCATGTCTACTCGACCAGACAAATAAAGATACTTGTTAAGAAGATCCCCATGTCTATTCTCCTCAGCAGTCCAAGCCCTGGTCCATATAGCCCAAGGAGTAGGACTTGCCCCTGTCTCATCCCTAACTCCATCCAATGTGTTCAACATCGTCTGGTAAGTCGGAAGAGCTTCTTCAGTGATCATATCCCCAACAAGCACCACAAAATAGTCATCAGGAAGTTCCTTACACCTTTCCCTTAACTCCTTGACTTGGTCATAAAATCCTTCTGACTCAGCTTCTGGAAGAAAGTCGGTCGGCTGCCATGATTTCTCAACAGGTTTTAAATAAGTCAACAAGGTTTCATCAGCCCATCCTTCTAAAGACTTAAAGATCTCCAACTTTTCTGGGGGCATTGAATGTTTCACTTGGACATGCACCTCTCGAGGAGGGATATACAGTTTCCTTCCATTCGTAACCTCTCTGTAAAATAAAGTTTCAAATTTTAAACGGACTTAAGCGGATGATCAAGAAATAGACTAAGCAGCAACTACACAACAATCCTGAACAACACCTATAGGCTTTCTTAATATAAACAAACAAAGAGAATAAATCAAATAAGAAATTGATTAGCATAGTAGTAGTCTTATGGGCCAACAACCAAGTAAAAAGAAACTCGAAAAGACAAAACAATTCATGCATGCGTTATGGACCAAAACAGAAATTAATTTAATTGATGTTGTAGACAGAGAGACAGATATTTTCCTTTGCATGGAAAAACATATTTCAAATCAAACAATATTTCAAGGCGAGAGAAGGAAAATAAGTTTCTCCGATCCAAACCAATCATTCACACAGATGAGTAAATAAATAAACCAGTAAATATGAAAGAATTCTACATACGAAGAAGCAAATTCGTCACTTCGTCAGTTCACGAACCAGAAACTACATGTGATTATACCTCGATTTTTTCCTCTTATAGATACCCAGTAACCGATATATATATACAAAGCTACGTGTGCAAAAACGAGGTAAAAAAATGCATCGTTGTGAGACTGCATTGGGCACAAATTGATGAGAACAGGAAACTGGATTAGCCAAAGCTGGAGATTTATCATCGATACTTGAAACTCGAAAACCAAGATCAGGAAAAATTCAAAGCATTCAAACTGAAGGGATTAAAACTCACGTAGTGGTAGAGCGAATCGTAGAAGCCATGATAACTCTGGAAGATCCGGATCCCCTAACTTGACAAGGACGATAGACGTAAGAAGAAGGAGAGGCGACGATCCGATCCATTGACATCGCCATTTTTGTTTACTGGACTCTTCTCAAACAAACTCAATCTCAGATTGATAACAAAAAATGTCGATTATTACTATGCTCTCTGATACTGTCAAAAGAAAGGACTCAATGTGAAAGAACAAAACTTTGGGCGTGATGGTCGAGCCAATTATAAACTTTTTCTTTTCTAGAATATCCCTCAGGTATACTTTTAATTACGCCTATGCCACTCCGTACAGATATTTTCTTTGCTTCTTTCATAAGCCCATTGGGCCGTATGTTTTATAACCCAGTGTTTGAAGTCCAATACAAATACTGTACCTTTACCAAAACGCAAGATATTTTAGCGTTTTACTAATTATTCTCATATTTACATAAATTTAGAACACCCCCCACTCACCTTCGCTCAGAGTGAACTGGTTAAAAACAAACTTTAACCAACACAAGTACTTAACTCATTAACATCGAACCATCCATTCAAATTAAAACCAAACCACTGTTATCTTACAAGAAATCTACTAAAGTAGTCAAACAAAGAATCAAAAGAGCAAAAGAAAGTGTCCTAAGAAGTAACCAAACCAGCTTTAGAGTCTCTTTGTCTTCAGCCTCTACCAGTTTCGACATCTACTTCTCTCCTCATACTCGGATTATCCACCAAATGTAAGCCCATAAACCCACCGTCTTCTTCTTCTTCACCATTATCAACTTGGGGCGGTAGCTGCACCGCTCCATTCTCGTTTCCTTGCGCTCTTGCCAACTCCAACACTTGGAAGTAAGCATATGGCCCCCAACCTAGAAAAGATCAAACCTTTGATGATCAATTCACAATGTAAAAGATTACATCTTTTCAGCAAATCGTAAATGGAATCCGCAATTCGTTTGCACCTTCAGTGTGATAAGGTGGCGGGAAAAATTGAAGATAACAGAATGTAGAGACCACAAGACCTGCAATTTTCAACAAAGTATAAGTTTTGGAATGGTTTTTGAAGGAAACAAGATTTGATATTTTTGAGTAGAGAGTGAAAACAAACCTAGCAAGCCTCCTGCAAAGACGTCTTGCCAATGATGCCAATAGTCATCAACACGAGAAATACCGACAAGAGCTGCAAATAGCAAAGGGAGTATGACTATGCATAGCTTTGCAACGTGGCCTTTACCATCAAATGCTTGAATCTTTCCCGATAAGTATAGCGACAGAAATCCCAGACCCGCAAAAGACCCTGCATAAACATTTTAAAACCACAGTTTACTCTTTTGCTTCCATCCCCGATCTATAAAAACCAAAACGTTCTCTTCACTAAATAAGTAACTTGGTCGTACATGAGGTGTGTCCACTTGGGAAGCTTTTGTGCCCTTCCCTTATGACGCTTTTATCACCATGGCATATAACATCTCCAAGTCTATCATAAACCTGAAAACAAAATCGAGATTCAAGAGGCAGACCAGGATTTAAAACGCGACAGTAAAACTAATGGAAACATTTACAGCTTTTCCATCGGGAAAACAACGCCAGAAGAAGTCAGGACGTGGTCGACCAACTGCATTCTTTATTGAATCGGTAAGTACTGCTGTCACCAGAACAGAATATAAGAGACCTGCACATCGAAAGGCCAACTTTAATGCTGATTATATATCTGAAAGAAGATATTTTGAAGCAACTCCTTCATAAATTCTGACCTAGCACTGCGTGATGAAGATCATAAACATCTCTTCGACGGAAGTAGATAACGACGAAGATTACCAAAGGCAGCAGCATTGCATAGACCTATTATTCCCAAGAAAAGATTAGTTATTAATACTGTGAAAAACGTCTGACTGCAATGTTAGCATTTGACTTCATGGAGGCTTACCGGGACAGACCAAATTGGTACGGTGTTACTTTTTAACGGGTAACTGAGATCAGTCATCATATCTTTCCCAACAAAGCGATAAAATGGGTGGATTAAAAGGAGTATGCACTCGAGAATAACAAGCAACACAAGGATGATCCAATCATGCATGTACTCCCTTGCAACAGTCATTCCATGGGACCTCACAGTGTGAGCGCCTGGCTGTGCCTCTCTCATCCTGTGCTGCTTAGAGACATAAAAAACACCCTGATCAAATAGTTTTCATTTCTATGTGGCCACAATGATGGAAAAGGCAATGA
Source organism: Lepidium campestre (assembly GCA_009757365.2). Lineage (NCBI taxonomy): Eukaryota > Viridiplantae > Streptophyta > Magnoliopsida > Brassicales > Brassicaceae > Lepidium > Lepidium campestre. The sequence continues at coordinate 233,623 of WJSH01004106.1, forward strand.
TCTAAGCAAGAAAGGTACTTGTAGCGTTTGGAAAGCAAAGAATTGGAAAGAGATAGCTGTTGTGGGTCAAAATAGTTACATGGACTCGTTAGAAAAACTATTCCTAGTATACACTATTGAGTTCTCCACCAAAATTGACCCGCTGTATCACACTACTATTCTAAACTCAATTAATAACTAACAAAATGATGTGAAAACAAACAATTTATGGAATCTCGATGTCCAAGTTATGGTATTCGTTGCAACACAAGATTAAGTTTTTATATGGACTAGACTCGCCAAGAAATAGTTGGCAAAAAGACAAAAACGATTAAGGGTACCTCTTTACTATTAGGTTCTATGAGTGGAATGTCAGATGGTGAGACCCAATTATCAGCAGTTTCTGAAATCTCAGGACCCTGGTTTGCCACAGCCTAAGATCATCCCAAGATATCACTCTTACAGGTAATAAGTTTAACAGGGAAAGACAAAGAATACCACCCCATAATACTCTCGAAACAAGATTCTGGAACAAACAGTTCTAAAATGTCCTGATGACATGCACTTTTACTCATTGAAACATGCAAAATATCGATTTGCTAATGCTTATGAATACGACAATCAGGTGATATGAGGTAAGGTCAAACATTGGTAAAGCTTAATCTGTATCTGCCATAACTATTTGGTTTCAGTTAAGTTCTAAAATCCCTTCTACATTAATCACCTATTATAGTAACCAAAAGTTCATAAGAAATAGTTCACACAAAAAGATATCATTTATTTGCAAAAAATTCAAACCACAGAACCAGAAGAGAGAAGAACAGAGAAGAATCAAAATAGATTTTACTCAACCACAGCATGACTAAGAAGGTTATGGCAACAAAACGAATCTAAAACCAATGAGTCACTGAATCGATAATAGGCAATTTATAAAGGCCAACTGAGACTTCTGCAGACCTAACAATCTACAATGAGATCCGAAAAAAGGCTATCTTCACCTAAATATTTGGAACTGGAAGAAACCAAACATGACCTTGAAGGAACACATCAAACCTAAAGTAGAGATTGAAGCAAGCCCACCAATTTTTTATCTTTCCAAAATCATTGGCAAGAATTGACAAACCTGGAATAAACCCCCAAAACTCTGAAAACAAGGAAAACTGAAGCGAACCATCGCCAAACTTAGCCGAAGAGAAAGCAATAAAGAAACAAAACAAAAAGGAACCAACTGTCCGAAAAGTAGAGAAGAATTAAGAAAGATGGAGACAGAAACAGACAAGACACTTCATTTCAATTAGAAGATAGAGCCCCAATTCAACATCACAGTAATTGAAAGTGAGATAAGTAGAGCAAAACAGTGACTCTAGGAGCCTAATCAACACAAGTAGGAGTGGGTGATATAAATCTATATCTACAACATAACACCCATGTGAAAGGAACGACTTTTATTCCCCCATGGATATTTAAAAGAGGATTTTTTTACTGGAATTTTGGAAGAAATTTACCGGAGTCTAGTCGATTTCCTCGAGTGAAGAAAAAAAGAAAGAAAAAGAAGAAAACTTCTGTAGCGAGAAGAAAAGGATAGACCTGGCTTTGATCGACTCGCCTTATGAATATTAGCAGGAAAAAGTGGGTTAGCGAAAAAGGTGTATCATACTTTCATTCATGGCGGAAGAAATAAAGAGAACGCTGTTTCATAATCTCGATGCATTTGTGATAATTAGAGAAAGATTTATTTTGGGCTGACAATATGTAAATGTTCGATCTTTAATTCTCTCCATTTACATGTTTTAGATTGTTTTTTTTATTTCTTTCTATTTTGGTTTTTCTTGCTTTGCATATTTTTCGCCTTAAAGAAAACAAACTTTGCCTCTTACATGTTAGTGATCATGCCACACCGACCATATAAATGTATATAATAATGTTGCCATTTTGAAAAATTCAAGAGAGAGAAATGTAAACTGTAAAGCTATTTTGGCATTAAAGATTTAGAGAAAAGTCAGAAACTTTGCAGCAGAATATGCAGTCACGAGAAGAACAACATATGAAGAGAAAATGTGAGCTTTGAACATTCTCATTTTGTTTTCTCCTTGGAATAGTCTTCTTGTGCTAAAGGAACCTTAAGGGAACCAAACATCCAATCCATCCATATGGTGTAATGACCATAGTTATGTTTGTATGTGGTATGGTGTATCGTATGATATCCTGCACCCATTATAGGCCAAATGTTGGCGTGGATGCAGTCATGGATACTCGTTGTCCATATCGCTTCCACAAACAAAAGAGTTAAATGTGTTATTAGATGAACCGGCACTATAAACAGAACTATCACGTGCGGTACAGCTTGAAGTACCCCGTCCAATGGATTGAATGCGAACCCTAAGAAATCAGAATAAAGAACTCACCTTTTGATACAATAAAACATACTTGAGAACTCACAACTTGATCACTTACCTGCAAATGGAGAAAGTGTGTTTTGTTTGTTGTAGATATGATGGGTCGCATGGAGATGCTTATAGAGAAATTCAATGTCATGAAGCTCTTTGTGAACCCAATAAATCCCAAACTCAACTAAAACAAGATAGAGTGCGATGTAAAGCAAACAGAGGAACCAGTTGAAATGGTCAGATGTAGAGTAACATTTGGTCCAACCACGCTCGACCATGTACTCAGAGACAGTTGGAAGAAGAGTGTACCAAGGAAACGCCTTCATTGACACATATATTTGCAGAATCATTGCCTTTCTTGTAGGAATGGAATCTGAAGTAAACGAACACAAAAATACAAGAAAGAGAATTGTAACACAAGTAAGGAGTAAGAACCACAAGTTTTCATTTTTGAGCTCAAGTTTCATAGACATATCGAAAATTCAACTTAAGAAATGTAAGTTAGCGAAATCATTAGATTTGAAGTTGATGAGATAACTAAATTTACTTGCTTGAATGTGTCCATCAGGCGATATGATGAAAGGATCAAGAAAGGAATATTTAAAAATCAAGACGTAATAATAAAATCACCTTTGGGGACGTAAACGTTGACTTTAAGGTAATAAATGTAGAAGCACCAGAGGAAGCTGGAGCCGAAGTAGAGTAAGCTGCCGGCGAGGTAATTTCGAAGCCACGTCTGGAGGAAATGTGGTAAAGATTCCCATAGATTCGCCGGAAAAAGGTGACTCAGAACGATTTGGTTGTAAAAAGAGGTCTCCTTCACGAACTGATTATAATCCGCCGTAGTCGCCGCCATGAATCCGCCGAGAAACGTCAAACTGTGCTAAAGCGTTACTGAAGATTGTGTGTGTGCAGAGAGGGAGAGAGAGAGAAATAGTCAACAGGAGGAGGACCTTCGTGATCTGTAGCTACAATTTCAGATGAAGAAAACTTATAATATTTAAATATACATTTATTATCATTAGCTTCAAGCTCAAACAATGTTTTTCATGCCCCGTCCAGTCCGACCGGTTATTCCGGTTTAGATAGAAAGTTTGATTTTGTAATCCGGTTAACTCAGGCAACTCCACAAAGGCACCAACCAGTTCGACCTCAAGAATGCGATGGTCACATACAGGTGACTTGTTGGACAAGAAAAAAGAAGTCAGTAGTCCTTTGTTGTGGATAGATAAGCTAGTGGGCCAATTGGCCTAGGTATAGGCCCAACATGCATAATTTTAGTTTTTGTACTCATGTTAAGGAACAGATTGGCGCGGACACTACTAAATCCGGTTTTGATTAGCAAGACAACAGAACCAGACCTGTAAATGAAAAGTTAAAATCACTGCTTCAAGGTTTAGCGTTAATAAAAATGGAGTCTCACAAAGATCAAACCTTTACTGTTTTAAACTAGACAGGAAATGTCCACTCAATGTTTCTAACAGAATAATTGGAAAGGTTGTAACTTTGAAAAACAACAACCAAGCAAAACTGAAAAGTCCAGTGGGCATTCTTCTCACTTTGCTTTCTTGAAGCTGTCTTTGTCGTCATCTTCTTCTAAGAGAGGATCCCTAAGAGAGCCAAACATCCAATCCATCCATATGGTATAATGACCATAGTTATGCTTGTATGTGGTGTGGTGTATCGTATGGTATCCTGCACCCATTACTGGCCAGATGTTGCCGTGGATACAGTCATGGATGTTCGCTGTCCATATCGCTTCCATGAACAGAAGACCTATATGAGTTGTGAAATGAATTGGCACTATAAACAGGGCTATTACATGCGGTACAGCCTGAAGTATCCCGTCCAGTGGGTGAAAAGCAAGCCCTGTAAACCAAAACTTTAGGAGGTTAGAAGTCACATTAGATGCCACATTCTTGGATAAGCCAAGACACACTCCAAACAAGTAGATAAAAAGAATTTTCTTGTGGTTCCTAATCAGTCTGAGACCTGAAGAGAAACAAAGGTCTAAACCCTGGCTAATGTACAAGTCTCTCTGACATATGTGAAGTCATATAATTCTAGCCTTTGTGGCTACTTTATGAATAGGAAATGAAAAATATGATTTGGGTTTATAAGAAGATGTTCACAATGTCTTTTCTGGTAAGAAATTGAATGCTACCAATCTTTTACAGGACTCTTGAGTTTAAAAAGTTGAAAACACCTACCAGCAAATGGAGAGAGTGTATTTTGCTTGTTGTAGATATGATGGGTCGCATGAAGATACTTATAAAGGGGCTTAATGTCATGAAGCTCTCTGTGCATCCAATAAATACCAAACTCAACCAAAACAAGATAGATGGCAATGTAAACAAAATAGAGGATCCAGCTGAACTCATCTATTCTAGAGTAACATCTGGTCCAACCACGTTCAATCATACACTCGGAGACAGTTGGAAGAAGAGTGTACCAAGGCATAGCCTTCATTGCCACCCATATTTGCAAACGCATAGCGGTCTTTGTAGGAATGGCATCTGAAGGATAGCAAATCAAACAAAAAAATTTAAACTAAGACAAACATGCCTAAAAGTTCTGGAAGAACTGAATAACTACAATTTTCTTAAAGAAACGCGACAAGCAAAGTTTTACCAGAAACAAATGTGTTCCTAATATCGAATGAAGTCAAGATTCAACGTAGACCATACCATCACTTCACCTACCAATTTAGGTGGAGTCATTGCCAAGTACATTAGAATATTCAACTTTAAAGATCTAAACTTATCACTCATCCATCAAACATCCGCCAACATCAAATTTAATTCTATGTCAAATGCTAAACTCAAAATCAAAGTACATTACAAGGAAAAATCAAACTTTCCTTAAATTGATATCGACAAGAACCAATCAGGATCGAAGTGATCACTTCAGAGATCAAAGTCCAAAAAAACCCAAGCAAAAGAGAAAAGAAAATTGAAAATGAGTAAATCCGAGACCTTTGGGTAGGTAAACGTTGAGTTTAAGGTAATAGATGTAGAAGCACCAGAGAAATCCGGAGATGAAATAGAGTAGGGTTCCGGCAAGGTAATTACGGAGCCATGTCTGGAGAAAATGCGGTAAGGGTTCCCACAGATTGGCCGGCACAAGATGACTGAGAACGATTCGGTTGAAAAACGAGGTTTCGTCAACAAACTGCATCAGATAAGCGTAATTCGCCGCCATGTAAATCGGAAATCCACCGAGATCGATGCCTGAAAAAGAGAGAAGATTCGCCGGTTTGCTTATAGTTTATTCTTTCGCCTGAATCGAAACGAGTCAACACTGGTAATGCATTGCCGCACATAGAATTGCTGATAAATTGATCACTCTCTCTCACAGAGACATACATGTTGATTGTGATTACTTGGCCCACTTTGCTTATTTTATTGAAATTAGCTGTAGTTCTACCCAGTATTTTGTCATATTAACAGATTACACCTTATATACTTGTATATTAGTGATAAACCCACGTCACTATGTTTGCATAAAAGGTAGAGAATATTCAATTACCCAAACACGTTTTGAAGTAGATGCCAAATTTTACGTGGGAGATTAGTCCCGTTGACGAATCAACATAAATAAAAAATAGGGGTATAGGTGAGTCATAATAAAATATAGGGGTGAGATTCGTAAAAATTAAAATCTAGGGGGAAATTACAAGAAGTTGTTTAGATTCGGACGGGAGATATAAAAGATGCTTGTTGGTCCTTTGGTACTTGTAGGCTTGTAGCAGTAATTTAAGATGACGTGCCCGCACGTGGAAGGGGTCAACAATCACACGCCGTCAAAACAATCACACGGCGTATGACCCATGATATCTTAGTGGGCTAATTACATAAGGCCCAGACTTTTAAACCCAACCCCATTAAGATTATTAAACTGACTAATAACATATTACATATTTAATATTTTTTTTTACAGTCATATATAATCATGAATGTATTTCAACCTCATTATCTCGCAATTAAATTTTGTTTTACAATATAATTAATTCAAAATAAAACAAAAAACAAAACGATTTGAACATTTCTGTTCTGTTAACTTTGTTGTCACACTCCACAACGATACATCTTTACCAAAACATTTATGATTGATACCATTTTGGTCTTTATGGCAAATTTGGAAAAGTAGGAATGATCTAATGTATAATAATATCAATCACACTCCTATAGAGAGCTACGACAAGATCCAGTATGATGTCCAAGAATGGATATCACAATATCAAAAAGAATCTACATATGAAGAGGATATATGGCAAGTGCAACAATTTCAGAACTTCCGTAGAACACACTCCTTATAATGTCGACCAGAGATAAGCTTAATCAAATGTAACTATGATGTCTCACACTATGATGGAGCCACACACTTGGAAATGAGATGGTTGGCACGAGATCATCATGGTATGGTGGTGGCTGATGGTATGGGCAAGTTTCAAGGACGATTTACCGTAGAAGAAGGCAAGATTACAACATTGATATGGGCTATACAATGCATGTGGGCGCAAGGTTTTACAAAGGTTATCTTTGAAGGTGACAATCTAGTGATTCACCGGACTCTAAACTCGGCAACCCACAATTCAAGACTGCAGCACTACCTTTCAACGATTGATGATTGGAAGCAACATTATTAAAGTATCTCATTTACATACACAAAATGTGATGGGAACAAATGTGTTGATGCTTTAGCAAAGAAAATAGTTTTTCTACAAGACTATGATTGGTTTTGTTAAAATCTTGTCTATAATTTCTGTATACTTTGCAACAAGATGATTGTCATTAATAAAAGTAATTTGACGGAAAAAAAAATATAGTTGTTGTTTGATAGAAATTCTATTGTTTTTCACAAAAAAATATATTTGTTTTTTTGTTTGTCAATATTAGGTTTTTTAATATATTTTATTGATGAAAGAGTAAATTTGGAATTATCATGAAAACGTTTTGAACATTGTTTTACATTTTGTGAATTGTCGGTTTAGTTAAGTATATAATTACAAAAAGTACTTGGGACGTGAGAGTGAGTCATCATGAAAGTCCACGTGGACAGCTAGCAAACGGCCCACAAACCACGGACGGACGTTAATTCCGTCGGCATAACACGTGATTTTCTTTTAACAACTGTCACTTTTCCACCTTCTTAAGTTAAACATCTTAGCCCCACATTTCTATTTTATTCCCACGTTTGACCCCAGACTTTTGATTTTGCAATCTCACCTTACTCTGTTTATAAAAACATATATTCTCTACGATTTGGGTAAAGAAAAAAGCTCGAGTCTTCATTGACATGGGCGCTTAGCTTATACTTAAGATTTGTCTACCTCCGAGACACGAATTTAGATTCGTAATCGTGAGTTTTGGTATAATGGAGATCGCTACTGTCGTTAAGGCCAATGGCGGTTGTGAAGCGGATCGGCGACAGCTTCGCCGATTGAGATGCTCTGTTAAGGATTACGATTGGGGAAAAATTGGATCGGATTCACTCGTTTACAGGGTTTATACGGCGAGCTCAGATTACCAGATCGATTCTACCAGACCGTACGCTGAGCTGTGGATGGGGACTCACGAGTCTGGTCCGAGTTACTTGGAGGATGCTGATGGATCCAGTGGCATGACCCTTAGATCGTGGATTGCCGAAAACCCTAAATCTCTCGGAAATAGGGTTTTGGAGAAATGGGGTTGCGATCTCCCCTTTCTGTTCAAGGTATAGACATTATAAACTGCCACATTCTTCAATTCCCCACCCCCCACCCAAAGTCTCTGCATTTTTCGATTTTTAGAATTTCTGATTGAGAGTTGAATCTCTACTGCAATGTTATGAGATGCAGACATGTAATTTAAAATTGTAAAATTCGGTAGGTGTTGTCGGTGGCAAGGCCCTTGTCGATTCAAGCACATCCAGATAAGAAATTAGCACAGAAAATGCACAAAGCTCATCCAAATCTTTATAAAGACGACAATCACAAACCAGAAATGGCTTTGGCGTATACCCAATTCGAGGCTCTGTGTGGGTTTATACATCTTCAGGTATCATCGCTATCTTATCACTATCTTTATCCGCTCTTAAAGTATTTTTTTCTCTGTTTTTTTATGCAATGGCCCACTTAGTTTCTCAATTCCAACAAGTATAACACATGTTGATTGGATTCCCTGTAGATAGATTTGTTTCTGTTCGTTCTTGGTGTTGCGCATGATTCTTATTTTCACATTTTTCTTTGGATACATCTTAGATAGTGAACACGTTACCAAAACTTTGGAGACAAGTTGATTTTGGAAAGTAGCTCTGTGCGATCACTTCTATAAGCTATTTATTTTATTAAAACTTCAGGATATTAGAGTATTCTTCTAAATTTCTTCTTGTAATAATGTTGCAGGAGCTTAAGAGTGTCATACGAGCTATTCCGGAGATTGAAGAGCTTGTTGGGAGTGAAGAAGCAAACCAAGTGTTCTGCATCAGTGAACATGATGAGGAAAAAGTTAAATCTGTTGTCCGAACGATCTTCACCCTGCTCATGTCTGCAGATCCGGATACAACAAAGAAAATTGTGTTCAAACTTAAACGCCGTCTTCATGTGGAAAGTCAGGTCAGCCATCTAACTTCCCTGTTACCATCTACTTTGCTTGATTGTTTTCTGTTATAGTGATTTTTCTCTTACTTTCCTTGTGAGTGCCACTGACTGAAACCTTGTCAACTAACGCAGGAACGCCTACTGACGGACAAGGAACGGCTTGTTTTGAAGCTAGAGAAGCAGTATCCAAATGACATTGGAGTCATATCTGCATTCTTCTTCAACTATGTGAAGCTCAATCCCGGCGAAGCCTTGTACCTCGGTGCAAACGAGCCCCACGCTTACTTATATGGTGAGTGCATTGAGGTCATGGCGACTTCAGACAATGTAGTACGAGCTGGCCTCACGTCCAAGCCTCTGGATATTCAAACACTTTGTTCCATGCTCTCATATAAACTGGTAAACTTTTGAAACCAAAATCAAAGTATATTACAAGACCTTACAGATTGGTTACTGAGGTCTCATTTCTGAGTTTCAGGGATTTCCTGAAATCCTAAAGGGATCAAGAATTCGACCATACATCACAAGATACCTACCACCTTTTGAAGAGTTCGAAGTTGATATGTGTGATCTTCCCTGTGGAGCCTCGACGGTGTTTCCCTCTGTTCCAGGCCCTTCTCTTCTGCTTATACTACAAGGCGAAGGAAGAATGTCTACGGAGGATTCAGCAGATGGGATTTCAATGGGTGATGTTTTATTTGTGCCTGCGGATACCGTGATTCACTTGAGGTCTTCATCTGACTTGAAGTTGTACAGAGCAGGAGTGAACAGTAGGTTTTTGTATTCTCTATAGTCAAACCGACATACAAGTGTTTTTTTAATTCTTTTTCTCCAGCTATTGTATGATTTAATTTAAGTGTTAAATCCACTTTTTGTGCCCAATGTTAACAAATTTGATGTGGAAATTCTGAGATTATGTTTCTGAAACTATGAATGCTAGTAGAACAAAAGAAGGGTCTTGTTAAATAGAACTTTGAAGACGACTGCGAAGTTGTTAAAACAAGAAAATCTTTTCCAAAGAGTTTTAACTCCCAAACAGAATCAAACGCTCTCTATCCGACAAAAAAGAATGAGACAAACATTCATCATCTTCAAGCTTCTGTGACTGGGTACTCGAAAACTACATCTCTCCCTGTAAGTTTCCTGTACACACCCATCATTGTCTCCAGCTTGTACTCAGTGTTGTTCTTCTCCTTGGCGTCCAAAAAGACCTGCCAAAAGTTTGAACGAATGAAACATGATACAGAACAGTTAAGATCACTGGACGAAGATCAACGATCTAAAAACTGTTTACCTTCATGATCTTGGTGCCATCAAGACGGTATCTGGTTCTCTTTCCTACAATCTCTGCAGGGTAAGCAACATCCTCGAGCATTGCTTCATGGACAGAAGTCAGAGTTCTGTTGCGTGGTCTCTGAACAGCTGAGCCTTTCTTTGGGGGACGCATGATTCTTCTGGTAGCAACAAAGATAACATCTTTTCCACTGAACTTCTTCTCAAGCTCTCTGACAAGTCGAGAATGAATCTTGCGGAAAGCTTTCCTCAATCTGAATGGAACATAGATCACAACAGCTTTGCGGTTGCCAGAAATATCCATATGACTGCTCACAGAAAGAAAAGAAGATAACTTAGTCGGGAAACCGTGATAAAAATCTTTCCAACAGGAAAAACTAGTACATACACTGCTTGGTTAATGTACAGATCTTTCAAGTCGCTTTTCAACTCCTGGTTGGTATTCTCCAAGTCAAAGAAAGCCTGCAGGTAGAAAGAAATCAACATTCTCAAGGATAACAACCGAGAGAAAAAGAAAACCTAGACAGTCCCAGGAAGAAGACAATATAACAGCAACGACAAGAACCTGAGCAACTTGCTCTTCAAACTCCGTTGGTGCCACACCCTTATCCTTGTGGATCTTGTTCTGAGCAGAAAACATCTTGACAGATCTACAAGGGTAAGAATATAAAGATATAGAATTTAGCCAATCAATTTTTGATATCATTGGTAACTTCCATGATGCAATATGCAACTGGAGCATTGTAATTTCCTGATTTTCTGAATTACTCAAAACATCCAAATTATTGACATTTATCACATTGATCAGTAAAGCAAAAAAACACAGAGATTATAACCCTCAAGGGAGTTGTTAATTCGCTGATTAACTACAATTTCCTCTGTTGTGTACATAATTAAGCAGATAAACTAAGTGCAACCTTAATTAAACCCGAGAATTACACCTCTCACTAAAGCTAATATCTTCCTCCAAACAATTTGAGAGAGAGAGAGCGATTAGATTAAGAACAACGTCGATTAGTCACCAAAAAGAAAACCATTTCGTGGATTCTTCAGAAACAATAGTAGATAGAAAGGTAAAACTTTGAAGCGTACCAGTTAAGAACGACGAAAACCCTAGAAGGTGAAAAAGTTTACGGCTTTCAGAGCTTCGGTTCCGAGAGGCAACACAAATCTGCTGAAGCAAAGGTTTATATATTAAGGGTTTTTTAGATCCCTATTTTGAACGGTCTGGATTTAATCATAACTGTTTATACCCAAATTGGGCCGTAGATAGCCCATTAAAACCAAACCCAATTTATATAATTCTTTTCGAGCTAGCCCAATAGATAAGTCTGCGAAGAAATGTTCGATGGTTTTTAGGTTAATACAGGATTAACGAGTGGCGGCCGACAAAGAAAATGTAACCGACTTGCGTTTCGTTTAGTTTCGTTTCGTTTACAAATACTATTGTCTCTATATATATACACGAATAGTATTCACGACGATAAGCCCATAGGCAAAAATTATCATTTTATGAAACGACATCGTTTTTAATAATCAGACCTTATTCACGTTTTATTCTATAAAGTGTCTCCTTCATAGCCACTCTGTTTCTTCTCTTTCTTTCACCCTTATCACCGCTGTTTTCATCGTGAATTTTTAGGTATACTTCTTCTCTCTCTCTTCTATATCAAGCACCGTTCATGGCGGAAATTATAGATTAGAGTTTCTTCTTATCAAGCTCCGTTTATGGCGGATCTGAGTTTTATATTCTTATTTTATTCGTTATCTTTGGTCTTCTGAAAATTTCCGTTTTCAGTAACAGTCAATTTTTTTTTTTGAGATTTATGTTCTATGAAATTGGTTTCTTTTAGTCAACGTATTCGTTGGCATTTTCTATTTCAAGGCGCTCTTTTTATATCTTCATACAATCTTTCTGTATTTCGAAATGATCATTTCTTTGAATTTTTGTCAATTCCCTCAAATTCAACGGCAATCTGTGTGAAAGCTGGACGAATTTAGGGGAAATTTGTCCAGATTTTACCATGTAAATCCTATTTCTTATCCGTTGGAGTTTCGAAATTAATCCCTAATTTGGTTTCTGAATCTTCTCTTGTTTCAGTTTATGCACAGATTAGGCGTTCTTCTGTGGATCAAAGTGGTTCGAAGATGAATCATTGTAACCTTCAGCAGAACGCCTTCATATCTCGTGATCCAGTGGAGGACTCTGTTGTTTGTCCTAAGCCTCGTCGTGTCGGAATTCTCGCCAACAACGTTGCTCGTCCCCTTAGATTACATTATAGGTATAAAGTTTTTTCCTTTGATTATCTCTGTCCACAAACATAAGATCCTTGTCTATTTTGGTAACAGAATGTTGATTTGCTTTTGTTTGGGATTCACAGTCAATCAGGAGCTGCTGATGTATGTGATTATAATGCCGGAGAAGAACTTTTGGACATTATTCGTAGAAAGGTTTATTTTTGTCCAATCTGTTACAAATTGATGCATTAAAGCAATGTCTACTGGATTTTACTTGTCTTCCTCGATTCCTTAATGGGAATTATTTGTATAGATTTCACCTTACTGAACTAGGAATTTAAGATGATTGTTTATCCCTCTACAGGATTGTTTCCAAGGCTTCTGTTGTCTTAGTTTTCACATTGAATGATTGTTTAACTATATAGTAGCCTAGAGATTTTTATCTGTAGTTGAATCTGTGAGCACATTGTCCAGTATATTGATTGGTCAAAGCTTCTATTGTTTTAGTTTTCGCATCTAATGATTGCTTAACTATAGATTAGCCTATAGAGATTGATGTGTAGTTGAATTAGTAAATCCATTGTCCATATATTGTGTATTGAGATCTAAACTATGATTCTTGTTTTCTATAGGAGGAATCGGTATCATCTGTAGCCTCATCATCTCCATATTTTCATGGTTCTCCTCCGAGCAGAGCAGCTAATCCATTAGTTCAAGATGCACGCTTTGGAGATGAGAAACTCAACTCTGTTTCACCATCATTCTCTCCTTTTCTTTCATCTGCATCTCGTGTCAAGGGAGGAGGAGGTTGTGGTAGAGTGAAGTATGGTGTGAAACCAGCACCTGTTAGAGTAGAAGGATTTGATTGCTTAAACAGGAACAGCCAAAGCTCACGTATCCCTGCCATGGCCTAAACAAAGAAGAATGATCAAAGAATCACAAAGTGTACATAAAATCCAGAATCAAGAGTCCAAATTTTGAAGCAGGTATATATAATTTTGAAGATGAAAGATATTTGAGGCTTTTACAACAGTTTTCTGAAACTATGATGAAGTCAATGTTGTTTGTATATTATCTACCGTAATTAAGAGATATAAGATCGAGTCTTTATGTGTTAAGTTTTGTTCTTTTTGATCTTGAGTCTCATTGTAATAATATATTAATCCCAATTTGGGGTGTTGTTCTCCTTGGTATGAAGTAGTAAAGTTTCTTCTTCTTGAAAATTCTCAATTTTTGTAAATTGTAATTTTGATTAATGCAAATGTTAATGCTTTGTATATTATTCATACAAGCTTCCGTTTGTCTCGTTGACTTCGTAACGTGACACATACGAGTTACGTATGGTCGGGAACAAAACTTTCAATCTCATGGGCGCATTTAAAGAATGGAAATTTGATTTACTGTTACTAATTAATATCGTTTAAGAACTCATTAAAGTTTAAACTCAAATCATGGAAATAAATTGCTGTGGATTAATAATAACACCGGATGATGTATGAAGTATTGAAATGTTTTCATGTACTATAAATTAATTTTAGTTGGACTTAATATCAAAGCTGACTTTTTGTAGTCTGAATTAAATTAGAAGTGAGGTTAGAAAGAGAGCTAAATCTAGAGAGGTGATTAAAGATAATCTTATTTTATTTAATTAAAGATTAGGTTATTACGAAACCGTCGGCGAACAGAGCACAAAAATCCGCCCACAGTGATCAAGAAGAAAAGATCAAAAACCGGAAATCGAAAACCAGAAACCAGTCTATGGTTTTGGACAAGGTAAAAGCGGTATAAGGATCCTTCTCCCGAAAACCAGGAGCTAAGTGTGGGCCCCATTTCTCTAAATGAATCTCATCTGGTTGAAATGTGGCGATTCGACCAAATTTCTGACGCGCGAGCGTGAAACTCACGTATTTTGCCTATCACCTTATCATATAATTTTCTGATAAAATAAAATACATATTTCTCAACAAAATTCTACTTCACAAATATCTAAAATTATGTAATTTATTTGTAAGTGCTATTTTTTTTAAATTATGAAAATGGTCAGATGCGATCTATCTAGTAGAGTATTTCAGGATTTACACCCGCATCCAACAATTTTGGAAGGATTTTTTATTTCTCCTTTATTTAATAGAAAACCAGTTACACACAAAAAAAAAAAAAATCTAATTAATAAATTTTATGAAAATTAATTATTATAGGACGTGTAGGACACGCGTAAGGGACAAAACTAAACTTCATAAGAAGCAAAACCTTGAATAAAAACAGCGGCGGTTCTGAGAAAAAAAAGGAAAGGAAAAAAAACTTCTCTTATCTCGTCTTCTTTCTTCTTCCCTTGGTTTTATCTCTCCGCTCCCAAAACCCAGGGGCTTCTTAACGCACACAAATCTCTTTCTTATATAATTACTGAATCTCCATCACCACTTCCCTTAAAGTCTCCGAAACAACTTTAAAAACTGAGAAAAGTCTTCTGAATTCGATTTCTATTTTTTTGTTTTCGGGTTTGTGTTTTGTTCGATCAGTTGTTGTTGTTGCTGTAAGAAAGTTGGACTCAAAGATGCGGATGAGCTGTAATGGATGTAGAGTTCTTCGCAAAGGGTGTAGTGAGGATTGTAGTATAAGACCATGTTTGGCTTGGATCAAATCGCCTGAAGCGCAAGCAAACGCAACCGTGTTTCTCGCTAAGTTCTACGGCCGTGCTGGACTCATGAACCTCATTAACGCTGGTCTTGACCATCTTCGTCCTGGTAAGTCGTTGTTCCACGAAAAAGTCTCCGAATTTCTTTTAATCCTTTTGAAAAACCGACGCTGTTTGATGGCAATTGTGTAAACCTGATCTTCAAAGGATGCGTTTTTTTGTATGTTAGGTCAATTTCTGAATAAAGTTTTGGTAACTTTTTGCAGGAATTTTCCGATCTTTGTTACACGAAGCTTGTGGAAGAATTGTGAATCCGATCTATGGTTCGGTTGGTTTGTTATGGTCGGGAAATTGGCAGCTTTGTCAAGCAGCCGTGGAGGCTGTTATGAAAGGAGAACCGATAACAGAGATCGCGGCAGACGCGGCGACGAACGGCCAAAGTCCGCCGCTAAAGATCTACGACATCCGACATATCTCTAAGGATGAAAACTTTGATGCCGCTAAAGCTATCGGGTCAACCGATTTGAAAAGAGCGAAGACTCGCCGGACTAAGCGGGTTTCTACTGTCGTGAAACAGGCGGAATCGGAGGATAAGGCCAGTAGCAGAGAGGCTAGTCACGAGTCGTCGTTGAGTCATCAGTCTGAGATAGTGGCTGCTCATGAAGGAGAGAGCAAAGAATCAGAAAGCAATGTTTCTGAAGTTTTGGCATCCTCTCCGCCGACTGAAAAAGATTCCGGCGAGATCAAGCTTGACTTAACTTTAGGGCTCGAGCCGGTGTCACATGCCTATTACGTGGTACCTGTAAAGAAGAGGAGGATTGGCGTGTTTGGCACGTGTCAGAAGGAGAGCACGTGTAAGACTGAGCTTATGCTCGGAGCTTCGTTTTAACGTTGCTTATAAGTTTTGCTCGCATTAGCTCCATTCGGTTCGGCTCTGATGATCGTCGTCAAGCTGAGCCGGTAACATTTTCTCTGTTTCCTCCTATTATTTTCACTTTCTCTTGTCACAAAAAAAGTATAGAGTACTATGTACAAAACTTATTTACAGAGATTAATTCAAGAATTGGCCGAGATAAACTTATTTTCACTTTCTCTTTTCCTTATGAATGAAAGCCTAATGGGCCTATCTTTTAGCATTTAAGAAACATTTTGGGCCTATATTTAAACACGACTATAATGAGGAGAGAATTGTTAACACCACGCGGCATATTTTAATTGGTTTAAAGACGGTGACCTGGCAGAGTTGAAAGTAGAAGCCATGTGCTTTGGGACACAATCCAGTGAAAGTTTATAGAGGGAACGCAGAGGTAGGGGCCAGATTTTGTATCTTAATTTCACCTACTTACTCTCGCTTTCTCTCACTTCCGAAGCTATCGCCGGCGGCGATCAATTCGTGCGGATTTTAGCCGGAGAAACTGGTCACTGAGAAGGGGATTTCGTCAGTAAGAGATGAAGATATATGTGAAAACTCTCAAGGGGACTCACTTTGAGATCGAAGTTAAACCCGAGGATTCGGTATGGGAATTTCTGCACATAGTTTCCTTACTAACTCATTGAGACGGTTGAATTACGTATCCGAGGCGATTTTTTGTTCTTTTAGACCAAGTGTGGGTCTTTCACCTTTGATTTGGTCGAATTTAGGGCATTCTCTGTTCATTACATTCTTTTGTGATCTGCGAGTTAGTTCCTGCGAGTGGACTGTTCAGTAATCCCATTTTACGAAGCTTGTTAATTGTGGTGTGTACTGTAGAGTTATTTCAGTTATTATAGTGAGAAATTGACTTATCTCATTTGCATTTGAAGTGTGTTTGTCAGTATGCTTGGATCCATGACCCTTATGCTCTTCTTAATTGATTTCTAATTGGGAGTTCTAACCTTGAGTCCTTGACTGTTATATATTGTAACCTTGATTGTTTTTATCATCCCTTTTTTTGTGAGTGAATTTCTAATGATCATATATGCGAGGTTGCTAGTTTGTTGGTTTCAGATGTAACTGAAACTTTATTTTCTCAATGCATTTGACTATTTTCTACACTTAAGATGGTAAATTATTACATACAGGTTACTGATGTGAAGAAGAACATAGAGACTGTGCAGGGCGCAGATGTATACCCTGCTGCAAAACAGATGCTTATTCACCAAGGAAGAGTGCTTAAAGATGAGACCACAATTGAGGAGAACAAAGTTGCTGAGAACAGTTTTATTGTCATTATGATGACCAAGGTGCGTTTTGAATCTGGGAAACAATAGTAATTGTGTTTTTTTTTTTGTTTTAGCTCTTTGTTTACCGATTTTGATCTATACTTTCCGGTGCTAAACATGTAGAGTAAACCTGCTTCCGCTGGAGCATCTAGTAAATCTGTTGGCCCTACAGCGCAGGTGAGTTGGTTCCGTTGTTATAGCAACTTGAGATTGGAAAATCCTTACCTCTGCAACTAATGATTCGAAAGTGTCCAAGGTTTTTCAACAAAACATATTTTCTTGTTTGCTGAATGATCTAACTTTGGTGTTGGTTTAGGCCAAGTCAATTCCTCCCTCAACATCACAACCTTCAATTTCCCCTCAGACTCCGGCTTCTGTAGCAACGTGAGTTTTCAAGACAAATACTCTCGGTTTGAAAAATCCCGGAATCTATCTGAAAAAACTTTGGCTCCATTGTATAGTAAAACTAATTTCATTTTGCTGCCCTCAATTCTAAAACTGTGCAGACCAGCAGTACCTGCATCAACATCTGCGTCAACACCTGCACCTACACCTACACCTCTGGCAACACCTGTGTCAACGCCTGCACCTACACCTACACCTCTGGCAACACCTGCACCAACACCCGTGCCAACACCGGCACCTGTGGCTGCAACTGAAACAATGACTGCCCCGACACCCGAACCTGTACCTGCTACTATACCAGCAAGCACTCCTGCACCAGACTCGGCTCCTGCAGCGTTAGGATCTGTGCTGTCTAAATCCTCTGTTCAACTCACAGATTGATCTACTCTTATTTTGTTTCCTATTTATTTTTTGTTGCGATAGGAGTCAAGGTGATGTTTACGGACAAGCAGCATCAAATTTAGCCGCTGGAAGTAATTTAGAGAGTACCATTCAGCAGATTCTTGACATGGGTGGAGGAACCTGGGATCGTGATACTGTTGTCCGTGCACTCCGTGCTGCGTTTAATAACCCTGAAAGAGCTGTGGAATATCTTTACTCTGTGAGTTCAATTATTTTCTCTGAATTTTTCTGTAGATCCCATGTCTCTTAATGCAACTTTGTATAAGAGGCAGATTTTAGTCACTAACAGCCATGCCTTAAAATTACTTCCTTGCCATTATAATTGGCTACTAGTTTTCTTATCACAAAAGTGAGAGAATATATATTTTAAATATTGAAAATTTTCTCTTAGGGGATCCCTGACCAAGCTGAAGTTCCACCAGTTGCCCCTGCTCCAGCTAGTGGTGGACAGCCAGCAAATCCTCCTGCGCAGACTCAGCAACCTGCAGCAGCACCTACAAGTGGTCCTAATGCAAATCCGTTAAATCTCTTCCCACAGGTAATACACCTTGAGTTAGATAGCGGACTTGATCCATTTGAATTCTTGATCATATATGGGTGTGTAACTAAAATCTAAACTTTATCTTTAATAGGGCTTGCCAAATGTTGGAGCAAGTCCTGGTGCTGGAACACTTGACTTTCTGCGCAACAGCCAACAGGTAGGAGTTATATTTTTTTTAGCTTACAAGAAAGAGTATATCAGACATCAATGCGTAACATATATACTATTATTGTAATGTATATTAGTTCCAAGCTCTGCGAGCAATGGTGCAAGCAAACCCTCAAGTTCTGCAGGTATGTTTATCCAATTCACAGAAAAACTGAAATTGGTTTTCATTTAGTATTGTTTCAAATGGTTTTGTACACGTGTTTTCTGCAGCCTATGCTTCAGGAACTGGGAAAGCAAAACCCAAATTTGATGCGCTTGATTCAAGATCACCAAGCTGACTTCTTACGCTTAATCAATGAACCCGTTGAAGGAGGGGGAGAAAGGTATGTATAATCTTGGCGCTAGTATGATTATTTTACGAACACGATTCATATGAGACGCATATTAAAACAGTGATTCTTATTTTGGGTCATTTGTGCGTTGTATAATTCAGTGGCAACCTCCTTGGCCAATTGGCAGCGGGGATGTCACAGCCACAGGCAATTCAAGTCACACCTGAGGAACGCGAAGCAATCGAAAGGGTATATCCCTTCTCCCCCTTTTCTTTTATTACTTATAGAATTTTGATCTTTCCCGTTAAGAAGGAAGGCTATATCACTCTTTATGATCGATCAATTCGGTGTCACATTGATCATAAAACAGCTTGAAGCAATGGGATTCGAAAGATCACTTGTGTTGGAAGTGTTTTTTGCGTGCAACAAGAACGAAGAGTTGGCTGCAAACTATCTTCTAGATCACATGCATGAGTTCGAGGAATAAGCATCTTCTGTACACTTACCTTCTCTCTATCCTTCTCATTGGTCCATATGTTACCTATATATTTGTGGGATGCCAAGTTCGAACCGGAGATATGTTCATGCCGTCTTCACTCTGGCCCTGGTCATGGCTCAGTGCACAGTTTCAAATGGAGTTCTCATCTGTTATTTCTTTGTATTGTCTTAGATCGTCGGTCGTCGTTACAAAAAATATCCTGTTCCACATATTTTTGTCGAATTGGGGACATGTATTGTTTATGTGCCTAAATTGTAAAAGTATAAAAATGAAGAATAAAGAAACAAAAAATAAACTTTGTATGATCTCTTAAACTTCCCTCTTGTAAACGTTTCTTTTTCTGTAACACATTTGTTTTTTCACCTTGTGTGTTGAATAACTTCACATAAATTGATTTTACTATTCGGGGTCTCTAGTTACGTCTTGTAGAGTCCAGCATCTGATAATGCGACGTCGTTTTTGATGGACTTATGGATGGTTTCTTTTTCCCTCAAATCCTTCGAGCCTTTTACTTCTCAGCGACACCGAAATTTAAAAGAAGAAATAAAAGAGAGAAACTCAGAAGCTTTCGGAGAAGAAAAGCCCTAGGAGTCTAGAACCTCACTCTCCTTCCAGTTTCCTTCTCTGAATCGCTTTCCAATACTTTGATCTCTCATCTTCGAAAATGTCTGTGCGTGTGCTGAATCCTAATGCCGAGGTGCTCAACAAATCGGCGGCGCTTCACATGACCATAAACGCCGCTAAGGGTTTACAGGATGTACTCAAGTCGAATCTCGGTCCTAAGGGAACTATTAAGATGTAAGTCTGTTTTACTCTTGATGGATCTATGTATTCTCTCGTCGTCTCTATGTTTTTCTTAAATTTTTATGCGGTCTTATAAATCACTCGGTGCAGGCTTGTTGGTGGTTCCGGGGATATCAAGCTTACCAAGGATGGCAACACGCTTTTGAAAGAAATGGTAGGTTCGACAAAGAGTAATCAAAAAGCTAGATCTTGTTAATTGAGTAGAATCTAGTAATCAAAAAGCTAGTGTGCCTATTTGTTTGGTAGAATTAGAATACGGTTGTGGAAATGGAATATGTTCTCGTGGAATTAGGTGCGTTTTGGTCGAAGACATGTAAACCGTCTCTTAGGTTAGGCTGTTCGTTGATTTGTGACAAAAATGACAGACATCTTTAGACCGGAACTGATAAGCGACTATCCTGTTCCTATGACTGGCATGGCTTACAGTGCACATTACTTATCTTTGCAGCAAATTCAAAATCCAACAGCCATCATGATTGCAAGGACAGCTGTTGCACAGGATGACATAAGTGGTGACGGTACTACTTCTACTGTCATCTTCATTGGTGAGCTCATGAAACAGTCTGAGCGTTGCATTGATGAAGGTTAGCTAAAATTAGCTTTGTCTGCATTAAATTTTGATTGTTGATGAGTTGGGTTGATTTATGCTTGTCTGTGTCTGTGTTAGATCTAAGCTGGATAGAATTTATTTTCATTTTCTGAATATGTTTGTCACGGTTAACATAGATCTCTTTCCATTGTGTCATCTTCAGCTACCTTGTCATGCTATGTTTAACCTCAATTTCAGTAAAAATGGTCCTAATAAATTGGCTAATATATGTCTCAGGAATGCATCCACGTGTCTTGGTTGATGGTTTTGAGATAGCAAAACGAGCTACTCTCCAATTTCTCGACACTTTCAAGACACCTGTGGTTATGGGTGATGAGCCTGATAAAGAGATCCTCAAAATGGTTGCCAGGACAACTCTAAGAACAAAGGTATTCTTCGCTTGATGAGATCTATATCTGTTCGTTATCACAGACACTTCTCTTCACTTTCTAACTGGTTTTTTATTGGCCTGCTTAGTTGTACGAAGGCCTAGCTGATCAACTGACTGATATTGTTGTTAATTCAGTAAGTTTAATAATATCTCTCATTGAATATCGTCATTATTTTTTCATATATAAGAGAACTTACCTTTAAATCAGTTTTGGTTTTCAAGCTTGTTTGTCTCTAAGACGCTACTTTCTGCATTCAACAGGTTCTCTGCATTCGGAAGCCTGAGGAACCCATCGATCTGTTTATGGTTGAGATAATGCACATGCGCCATAAATTTGATGTTGACACACGATTGGTATGCCTTTGATGTATATGCTTTACAGTAAATTTGCTTAGTTGGAATTTAAGGATTTTCGCCCTAGTAAATGGCTTGTGTGTGAGATAAAATCTTTTTGTTGGTCATGAATCATAATTGTTTCTCTTGTATTAGGTTGAAGGGCTAGTTCTGGATCATGGATCAAGACACCCTGACATGAAACGACGTGCTGAGAATTGTCACATCCTGACTTGCAATGTGTCACTGGAGTATGAGAAGAGGTGTGTAATATAAATCTCCGGTTAATTGGTGGAAGAGATATGAAAGACTAGAAGTTAGAGAAACTATCCTGTGTCTTACTGATTTTGTAGCCTAACTTTGTATATATCAGTGAAATTAATGCAGGATTTTTCTACTCGAATGCGGAACAGAGGGAAGCCATGGTTACTGCTGAGCGACGTTCTGTTGATGAAAGAGTTAAGAAAATTATTGAGCTGAAGAACAAGGTGGGTTTGAAACTACTACCTCCAAGCCATATTCTATATTCTTCCAGATATTTACATGTTCTATTTCTCGTTCAGGTTTGTGCTGGTAATGATAACAGCTTTGTTATTATAAATCAAAAGGGTATTGATCCCCCATCATTGGATCTTCTGGCTAGAGAAGGGGTAAGCTATGATAAGCTTTGTAGTTTTGTCGGCATTTGATTGCCAGAGAAGTATGCAAAAATGTAGACAAATATTGTGAAATCAAGTGAATTGAAATCTAAGTGAAGGCATATCGAACTGAAACTAATAGACAAATGGTTCTCCACTAAGAGTATACATACAACTAGAAGCTTTTAGATGCCTGGATTTCCACTAAGCTTGTCTCATCTTGTACTTGGTTTCTTGTGTCTAGATTCTAGAAGATGTTGCAATCCAGTTTCTTTCTGTTTCCTTTTTATATGTTTTTATGTGTGTCTCCAGATAGTCGCCCTTAGAAGAGCAAAGAGGAGGAACATGGAACGTTTGGTTTTGGCATGTGGTGGAGAAGCTGTGAACTCCGTTGATGACTTGACCCCTGATTGTCTTGGTTGGGCTGGACTCGTATATGAGCACGTTCTTGGAGAGGAGAAGTACACGTTTGTTGAGCAAGTGAAGAATCCTCATTCATGTACAATCCTTATTAAAGGTACAAAATGCCTAAACGTCTATCTCTTGGCGGCTAAGTTTGGAATGGATTTTTCTTTTTTATACTCCTGTCCATTGATCATCCATGAATTACTTGGGTTTTATAGGGCCTAATGACCACACCATTGCTCAAATTAAGGACGCTGTCCGTGATGGTTTAAGATCAGTTAAGAATACCTTAGAAGATGAGTGTGTCGTACTTGTAAGTACATTGTTCTCCACAAAGATCAAATATATTGCTGTTTAAGTGTGATTGTGTTGGTTTTGTGCGCTTATGGTCTATTGACATTTGTCTCTTTCTGTAGGGAGCTGGAGCTTTTGAAGTTGCAGCGAGACAACACTTAATCAATGAAGTCAAGAAAACCGTTCAAGGAGTAAGTATAAAGTAGATCCCTCTGCTCCAATACCAATTCATGGTTTTTCCGGTTGCTAATGTTTAATTGTGGGCAAATCACAGCGTGCTCAACTCGGTGTTGAAGCTTTTGCTAATGCCCTTCTCGTGGTGCCTAAGACACTCGCTGAAAATGCTGGGCTTGACACTCAAGACGTTATCATTTCTCTAACGGTATTATACTTTTATTTTCCTCTTCTTCCACTAGCGACAATGCTCCTCCAATATTATCTTATTTTTTGGGGTTTATATACTGAATTTCGATGTTTAAACAGAGTGAGCATGACAAAGGAAACATCGTGGGACTAAACCTTCAGGATGGAGAACCCATTGATCCTCTGCTTGCCGGTATTTTCGACAATTACACGGTGAAACGCCAACTTATCAATTCAGGGTATGTACAAAACCAAATAGCAATTTGTGAACGCAAACTCTTAACATTGACATTTGAAATGATCGAGTCCAGTTAAAACGGTTGTTTGATAATGTGTTGTAGGCCGGTGATAGCTTCGCAGTTGCTATTAGTGGATGAAGTGATTCGTGCAGGAAGAAATATGAGGAAGCCTACTTAAAAAAACTATCTCTTGTTTTAACTTTTGTACTTTGGATTCCTTGTCCTTCTGTTGTGTTTTGAGCATTAGTATTTCTTTTTTACTTGTTATTTTTTTTTGGGTAGAATTTTTTACTTGTTATCTTTTGTTGTCATAGATAATTTTGAATCTATCCTTTTTCTATTTAATTGCTTTGTTTTGGTCTCAGTCTTTCAGATAAACATGGCAAACTTTTTGATTGTGGTTTCTACTGAAAAAAAACCAGATTTATTTGTAAACAAACACATAAAGTTAGATAACCAAAAACGCACGAGCTCATCTCATCTTGTCTCATTTCGTCTCACATTATCTCATCTCGTCTCATCTCGTCCCGTCTCATATGGTCTCATTTCGTTTCATCTAATCTCGTCTCGTCTCGTCTCATCCCGTCTTGTCTCATCTCATCTTATCTCGTCTCGTCATGTATCGTCTCATCTCATCTCATCTCGTCTCGTCTCGTCTCATCGTGTCTCATATCATCTCATCTCATCTTATATCATCTCATCTTATCTTATCTCATCTCGTCTCATCTTGTATCGTCTCGTCTGTTATCGTCTCATCTCATCTTATCTCGTCTCGTCTGGTCTCATCTTATCTCGTCTCATTTTATGTCGTCTCATCTCATCTCATCTCATCTCGTCTCATCTCATCTTATCTCGTTTCGTCTGCTATCGTTTCATCTCATCTCGTCTCATTTAATCTCGTCTCATATCATCTCATCTTGTCTCGCCATGTCTCATCTCATCTCGTCTCATCTCATTTCGTCTCATATCGTTTTATCTCGTCTCATCTTATCTCATCTCGTCTCATCTCATCTCATATCGTCTCATCTCGTTTTGTCTCATCTCGTCTCATCTCATCTCATCTCATATCGTCTTATCTCATCTCGTCTCATCTCATCTCATATCGTCTCATCTCGTTTCGTCTCATCTCGTTTCGTCTCATCTCATCTCATATCGTCTCATCCCGTCTCGTCTCATCTCATCTCATACGTCTAATCTCGTCTCATATTATCTCATATCGTCTCATATTATCTCGTCTCATCTCGTTCCGTCTCGTCTTGTCTCATCTCGTCTCATCTTATATGGTTTCATCTAGTCTCGTCTCATCTCATCTCATCTATTCTCGTCTCATCTCGTCTTATATCGTCTCATATCATTCCATCCCATCTCATCTCATCTCGTATCAACTCGTCTTATCTCATCTCATCTCGTCTCATTTTATTTTATTTCATTTCATCTCATCTCATCTCGTCACGTCTTATCTCATCTCCTCATCTTGTCTTATCTCGTCTAATCTCATATCGTCTAATCTCATTTTATCTCGTCTCGTCTAGTATCGTCTCATTTCATCTTATCTCATCTTGTCTGGTATCGTTTCATCTCATCTGGTATCGCTCATCTCATCTCGTCTCATCTCATCTCATCTCGTCTTATCCCATCTCATCTCGTCTCATCTCATATCATATCATCTCATCTCATCTTGTCTCATATCTCCTCATCTCGTCTCATTTCATCTCATTTCGTCTCGTCTCATCTCATTTCGTCTCATCTCAAAATTTTGATGAATTTTAACTAAACTGATACTTAACCGATTCCAAACCGGAAAAATAACTGGATTTTGGGTTAATCGATCCGATCAGCTGACTCAATCCGGGTTTCAAAACACTGCAAAAAACGCACGGCATACTTTAATGATTATATCCTAGAAATAGAATTAGGTCGCGTGTAATTATTGCAATCTTGACGGTTATTAAATTTAAAGTCTTTGACGGGTCAACACCGTTGGACACTTGTCATATTCTTATTGGGCCTTTTTTCTCTTTACTTTCTCCGAAAATCAAAGCCCGTCTCTTTCCCTTTTTTTCCCCCTAATTTCTCACTTCCCCTCATTTTGCGTCACAAGCTTCGAATTCGACAATCCCTAATTCCAAAACCCCCTCGGTAAGCTACGGATCTCTTCTCGCTTTGCTCATTCTTCGAACAATCATTTCCTCGTTCATGTTTTCTGGACTTTGAACTTGGTTTTGTTCTGTGTTCGTTGTTATTTCTAGATCTGGCTTACTTTGGTATGATTGCGATTGATTTTTTAGGTTTTTTTTCCTTTGTCCTTGTTTATCTGCCGGTATCTTTTGACCTATAGTGTTCGTTTATCTTGATTTGTTGCTATCGAAGATTGATTCTGTGTGAGAAAATGGAGGAAAACGCGAAACCATAATGTCTTTTGTTACTTTCTCTATTCTAATTTCGTAGTTCTTAGCAATAATGTTGATATGACTAAGCCACAGAGATGTTCATGAAGTTTGAAACGAATTTTGAAAATACAGGATCTAGAAGACTGAGATAACGGAAGATGTCATCTTCTCGGGAAGAGAATGTGTACTTAGCCAAGTTAGCCGAGCAAGCTGAACGTTATGAAGAAATGGTTGAGTTTATGGAGAAAGTTGCAAAAACTGTTGACACCGATGAGCTTACTGTGGAAGAGAGAAACCTCTTGTCTGTTGCTTACAAGAACGTGATTGGTGCTAGGAGAGCTTCGTGGAGGATCATATCTTCCATTGAACAGAAGGAAGAAAGCAGAGGAAACGAAGATCATGTTAAAATAATCAAGGACTACAGAGGAAAGATCGAAACCGAACTCAGCAAAATCTGCGATGGAATATTGAATCTTCTAGATTCTCACCTTATTCCCACTGCATCTTTGGCCGAGTCCAAAGTCTTTTACCTCAAAATGAAAGGAGATTACCACAGGTACCTTGCTGAGTTTAAGACTGGAGCTGAGAGGAAGGAAGCTGCAGAAAGCACTCTGGTAGCTTACAAGTCAGCTCAGGTAAACTTTTAAGTTGAAACATTTAATTTTGCGGCTTGAGATCTGTAAAGGGTATATCTTGATGAATACTTATGTGTGTTTTTCTTCTAATGTAGGATATTGCACTTGCTGATTTAGCGCCTACTCATCCAATTAGATTGGGACTTGCTCTGAACTTCTCTGTCTTCTACTACGAAATTCTGAACTCACCTGATCGTGCTTGCAGTCTCGCAAAACAGGTTTGTGTTTAGCCTTATTTTGCTTTCAAGCTTTGTTAACACATGTTCTTGCACCAAGAGTCTTGATGATAATCTCTCGATTGTTCTCACAGGCTTTCGATGAGGCCATTTCTGAGCTGGACACATTAGGAGAAGAATCATACAAAGACAGTACACTGATTATGCAACTTCTCCGTGACAATCTAACCCTCTGGACTTCTGACCTTAATGTACTCTACTGTCTCCCTCAACTCTTTTTTACGTTAACGCATATCTACCCAACTTAGGCTTCTTTACAGAGAGTTCTCGATTAAATGCTGATGTTTTTTGTTGTTCTTTTTTTCAGGATGAGGCGGGCGGTGATGAGATCAAGGATGCGTCAAAACAAGAGTCGGAAGAGGGAAAACCAGCACCAGCTGAGCCAGCTCAGTGACCAGAGAGAGGGAGAGACATTTCTAAGTATTTATGTTACGAATTTTGCTCTAGTTTCCAAAAACATATATGATTATTATCTTGAAAGCTCAAAACTCTTGTCCTCTCTTTTGTTGTTCTTTTAGAAAAGCTGTTTTTGAGTCTGGTTTTGTTTCGTTTTTTTATTAGGTACTTAGTAGGAAAGTGGAGAAAGAAGAAGAAACAAAATTAGGATTATTGCATTGAATTCTACTAGTCTAAGATTATGATTAGAGGTATCGGTATTTAAATATTTAGTAATCTTTATTAGGGTGTTTTAAGTTTGTTCTTAACTCATCCGATTTAAACCCATCATTAAATAATCTTGGGAGCAAACTTAAGCACCTTAAAACCTTACACTTTTC
Organism: Lepidium campestre; assembly: GCA_009757365.2. NCBI lineage: Eukaryota > Viridiplantae > Streptophyta > Magnoliopsida > Brassicales > Brassicaceae > Lepidium > Lepidium campestre. Next base: position 261,317 of record WJSH01004106.1, read on the forward strand.
TTCACACAGAGAATATAACACTCTTGGGTCTCTTTCCGTTGTCCGTACATTTAATTTATTCCTCTTTCTTAGTTTATCCTTTTTCTGTTGTTTTTCTTTATTCATTTTTTTTCCATTTCTGTATTTCGTCAATTATCATTATCTGCTGTAAGCTTAAATGTATCTCTGAGCACACATATGCAAATTTCTTGAGCATATTTATAGAAATACGAATATACGCAATTCAATGTCATTAGCGTCTTGAGTAATTATGAATATTTATTAAATTGACTTACTTAACATAGAAACACATCGCTATTATTACCACTCCCCCTCGAATCCCACTGCTTTGTTTTTCCGCTTGTCTCTCTTGTCTGTCTCTCTGTGAATTCATTCACCCTCTTTCTCTCTCTCTCTCTCTCTCTCTCTAATGGTTTCAACTACTTCAGTCATAGCCTGGTCCAATACTCTTCTCTTCAAGTCTCTCTACTTATCAAAGTTTTGATTTTTCACTCACTCTTGTTAAACCTTGGACTCTCTCTTGCCATCTATTTTTTCTGCTTTTTAGGGGCGCTGGAGAAGATGGGCAACTGGGAATTGGTACCAACGAAGAAAAAGAATGGGCTTGCGTTGTTGAAGCTCTCGAGCCTTACTCTATTCGCTCCGTCGTCTCTGGTAGCCGTAACTCCCTCGCCATTTGCGATGATGGCTCGGTACTATCCGAATACCATAGCTTTGGGTTATTAAAATGAGATTTGTCTTGTTTCAATTGGTCTCTATGTTTTTGGGGAGATGATATTTATTTGTTATAGCTAAAAAAGAAAGGAGAGAGAGGGCTTTTAAGTGTGTTTTTTTAAGTTCTTGTAAGATTTGAAGGAATCGAGAAACATGGTTTGTCTTATCTATCATAACCAATGAAGCTCTGTGTCTTCTTCTCTTGTGGGAAAAGTCTCTAAGCTGTGAATCCTGATTGGAAGTTGGCCAAAAGGTCGAAGTTTTTTTCTTGGATAGGCTTTCGTTGTATTAGCAGAGAATTGGTCTGCTTTTGGTCCTTATTTCAGTAGTTTGATGACTAAATTAAAGGTTTTAATTCACAAAGTCAAAGCTTTAAAAGCTCTGTTTCGCTAAGCTATGTTTCGGGTTCTTTTAACTAATCTCAGATGTTTACATGGGGTTGGAATCAAAGAGGTACATTAGGACACCCACCAGAAACTAAAACAGAAAACATCCCTAGTCGAGTTAAGGCTCTTGCCAATGTCAAAATCATTCAGGTTTGATATTTCTTTCTACTGATCGACTGTGGTTTTCAGTACATTATCATACTGGTTTTACATTTGAATGTTTTCTTTGTAATGGATGATAGGCAGCAATTGGTGGTTGGCATTGTTTAGCTGTTGATGATCAAGGCCGAGCATATGCGTGGGGTAACACCTGTTGTTATTGTTTTCATCTGCAATATGCTTTGCTTGTTGAGTCAGATTGAAATTGATTATGGAATGCACGCAGGTGGGAATGAATATGGACAATGTGGTGAAGAGCCTCTAAAAGACGAGATGGGTCGTCCTGTCCGACGTGATATAGTGATCCCTAAGCGTTGTGCCCCGAAACTTACAGTCCGACAGGTAAACTTGCTCATGTTCTAATTCTAAACATCTCTGCATTGCTTCAAAATCAATTCTGTGTCCATCACTTTCTCTTCAACTCCTTACTATTGATCTATGGATAATCCATTTGAAGCTTAATCTTCTTAACAGGTAGCTGCAGGTGGTACTCACTCTATGGTTCTGACACGTGATGGTCATGTGTGGACTTGGGGTCAACCGTGGCCTCCTGGTGACATGTATAGAGAACTATTAAACTCAAAGCAATATTATACATTATGTGCATTCGTAGGCTACTACTAAAATCTTGGGTTTGGTTTCCTCTAACTTGCAGAAAACAAATATCTGTTCCTGTAAGAGTTCAAGGTCTTGAAAATGTGCGTCTTATCGCTGTTGGAGCATTTCATAATCTGGCTCTTGAAGAAGGTGGAAGATTATTGGCATGGGGTAATAACGAATACGGACAACTTGGAACCGGTAACACTCAGCCAACATCTTATCCTATTCCAGTCCAAGGACTTGATGATCTCACTCTGGTTCGGCTTAGTTTCATTTTTCTTGATTCCTCCTCAACTTAATGGCATAAGCTTTAACAATATATACTTGGTGAACGTGAAATGCATCTGTAGGTAGATATTGCTGCGGGTGGATGGCATTCAACGGCTTTAACCGATAAAGGAGAGGTATTATATTAGATTGAGAACTCATCTACTGTCAGAAATCTATTTCTTTGCTTCTCGTTCTCATTCTGACTATGTGCTAGGATCCTTTTTCCTGTTATTATATTATGTGTTTGGTCTTCTTAATATTAGGTGTATGGTTGGGGAAGAGGAGAACACGGTAGACTCGGGTTTGGTGACAATGACAAGAGCAGCAAAATGGTTCCACAAAAGGTTAATCTTCTTGCTGAAGAAGATATTATTCAGGTAGTAAAGCATTCAACTTTAATGAGAATTTCAGTCAGGTAAAGCATTAAACGTACATGATCTTGAGATCTCTTATTTCCATAAATGAAAAAGGTTTCTTGTGGCGGAACACATTCAGTTGCTTTGACAAGAGATGGCAGAATCTTCTCGGTTAGTCACTTCAGACCAAGAAAACTGCTTTCGTGTTTAGCCTGAGCTGTGAAAAACATCATAACTTAAAGAATTATGTTTCTGTTTTTGATCAGTTTGGTAGAGGAGATCATGGTAGACTTGGTTATGGAAGGAAAGTAACAACAGGGCAGCCATTGGAGTTACCTCTAATGATTCCTCCACCTGAAGGAAGCTTTAATCATGCTGATGAAGAAGAAGAAGGAAAGTGGTCAGCTAAATCCATCGCTTGCGGTGGCCGTCACACTCTTGCCGTTGTAGAATGGAAGTCTGATGATATTTGATCAGTCAGTCACTGAACTACTTATGAAAGAGAAGAAAGCAACATGATTCATCCCAAGGAAGAAGCTAAAAGAATAGTATAAATAATCTTTAGATTACTGTAATTTTGATTTCAAGGAAATTTTTACAAATAATTTTGATCAGGGGAGATCTAAAGTAGACTCTCCTTAGTTTGTTGAACAAAAATTTGTCTTTTACAATCATTTTCTAAATAAATTCAATTTCTTAATCCATGAGAAAAACCCACTTCCTCTGTTCTTCTTCTTCTCTTTCTTTCCTCGATCATCATTTTCTGTTGCTATCAAATTTTGCTCTTTTTTTATAACTCGAAAACGCCGTCGACGGGAAGATGTTCGCCGGAAAATTTTACTGTCGAGAAACCAAGGATATTGTAGTAGAGCTTTGAAATTGGAAATGAGGATTTATGTGTTCACGCGCTCAGATCTTTAAAAATATGATTTTCGGTTGAAAAACACCATTTTGGTGGGTTAGTCCACGGTTTTTGTGGAAACGCGCTCTACGCGCTGTTGATGCGCGTCGGGTTTTGTCTATACGCGCATGTGATTTGTTTGGGCTTTAAATTTAAAATAAGCCCAAAACTATAATTCAAATCAATTGGGTTTGTCGTTAATCCATAGTTTAAAAACCCATTATAGGCTAATATTTATTGGGCCTTTAATTTAAATTGAGCCTGCAGTTATGATTTTAAGCTGGGCATTTTGCATTTTCGCTCACTCCCCTTTTTGCATTTTTGGGCTTTTATTCAAATAAGGCCCATAGTTAAATTCAAACTTTTTTGGCATCCTCATGTAATCTTTTGGTATTATATTCGCTCCAATAATTGAAAAAATGTTTTTGAAATACGTCGAGTTTTTATACTAAAATTTATCATTACTAAAATACATATGTCCTGTTTTCATACAAGTTACTGTTTTAATTGGGATATTTATATGTTTTATGTATATTTTAATATAATATAATTTATATATCACTCCGATAATTGTCCTGCATGCATATCTTTGCCCTCATAAATATTTTTAATCTAATCAAAATATTTGACTTAAGATAAAGTACCACAATTATTAGGAGACTCTAATTATATAGTTTCTCAAAATACATAGAAATACACTAATCAAGGACAAAAAAAATGGGTCAACGTCTATATGTATGTGTGTGTGTGTGTATAATGCATTATTAATGTTTGTATATGGATTAGATAACTTGTTCCAAGATATATTGGATGCTTCATTAGCAAGAAATGAATCAACCTTAATTCAAATGATTAGTAAATGCAAAATTAGAAAAAGACGAAACTAGTTCTTGATACGTTGCACCGGACAAGTTTTTAATTGCGGACGACAACATCTTTTTTTGAAACATCCAAGACAGAGATACGGGTTAATTAATTATTCTTAATTGTTAAGTTCATTGTTTATAAAGCCAAATCATCCCTTACTAATATGGTTAATGATAATGAAAATTACAATAATTAAGACATGCATCATGACATAAAGAATTGGATTGGTACGAGTATAGGACCGAACAAGAATGGATTGTAGTGAAACCAACCAAGTATAGAATATTAAGGGGACAGAGAGAAGGAAAGTTGTCTAGTTTATACCAAACAATAAACCCTAGCCACGCGACTTTCACGTGCACCTTGCTCCCCATAAATGCTTCTTCTTCATTTTTACTTTCTATTTTTAGTTTGTTATATGTGAGGAAACAAGAACTACGAAGACGACATTAGTTTAAGTCTTGTGTCTTTAATTCCAAATAACCAAATTTTCCCTTTTTTGTCTGGAAATTAATTGCTAACTTTTCAACATTAGTTGTATGAAACGTATGCTCTCTTAATATGTGCTTAATTTGATACCATTTTATTTGTGTTTTTGTGTAAACATATGTTCTCTTAGTTTGATACTAATGTGTTTGGTGTGGTTTAACATTTAACAAAATTCTCTTTTACATTGATATGGCAATATTTACAAGTTCAAAATGTTCTGTTTTTGAAGCATGACATAGGGAAAATAGAGATATAATAGTAGGGGACACAAAACAATTACCAAGAATTGTGGCCCACTAATAAAAATATGTAAGTTTTGGTATTTGAAAATTAGTCATTGAGTAAAAATATTACTCCTATATATAAATAAAATATGATGAGTGTGTGAAGGAGAAGGAGGAAAGGGCAGGTTCAAGTTACGGCTGATTTGGAGATGGAACACGAGAAAAAGACATGTGGGATTATGTTTTCTGCCCATCATTTATTTTTAACTTTTTTCTAAACCTCACTTATCGCTAATTTCAAGTAATAAACAAATTACTCTTGTTCCAATTATGTTGGGTTTTGAACAAGTTTCATATATAATGAATGAATCAAGGCATATATCCACTTTTTATGGGATCTTTTCATTTCATTTGAAGCAAAACAGCTGTAGTTGTAACTGAGTACTCGTCAATGTGTTCAAAACAAGTTATAAGGAGATTTAATTTATATGTTTATCTTTTATCTAAATTACATATAAAGATAGTCTATTCTTTCCAAATAAAAAGTTTAGTCAAAATCTTAAGAAGCCATAGTTAAACTACAAGAAAACTTTACAAGTCTTTTAGCATTTTATATTTGATTAAAACAAATACTTTTGTCACTTATTAGTGATAGTGAATAAAAGAATATGTTATGTAACCAAATGGCCGACCAATGTATCTTGTTTGGTGGATTTCACATTGTTATGTAAAGTTTGGTGACGTGATTCAACCATAAAGACTATTATTATAATACTTTAATAATGGATAATTGTTTATTAAAATGTAGAATGCGACATTAGTTTCTCCCTATAAAAACTCATTCGAACAAGTATCTTCCTCATCAAATCACTTTTCTTCCAAATTAGCTCTCTTCGAAGGATTCATCACATAAAGTCTCACCATCAGTATCTGCGATTAAACCATCATTATGGAAAACATCATCATGAAGTTGAAGAGGAAGGAGAAGAAATCACAAAGTAGAAGACTTGGGAAATATCTCAAAGAACAAAAGGGGAGGATTTACATCATTAGAAGATGTGTAATGATGCTCCTTTGTTCACGTGATTAATATTCTTTTATTCATCGATTATTACGAAAAAACATTCGAACAAATCACACATATATACATAGATGGTGTATATATATGTATGATAAGTGGCTAGATCGATGAAAGCATGTCTAAATGCTAAAAGATGTAGCTCGTTTTGTTTTGTTTTGTCTTGTTCGATATGTAAATATGTAGTGAAGTTGAGCAGTCATTAATGATCGATCATTAAATAGTAATGAAAGTTTATTGATTATTACTTTATGCATTGTTTATTGTTTTGATACACATGGCGTCTTTTACATTCATTTTCGTAAAACCACAAAAATATGTATGATAAAGTGTACTCTTGAGAGATTGAGAGAGTCTTATATTCATTACTAAATTATGAATAGATTACGATAAAGAAGATGACTAACTAATGTTTATGAATATAGCTCATGATTGATAGTATTATGAATTAAGTATGATTATTATTTTAGTGTTGGGAATAAAGTCAGCTCAAGGTATAGTTTCGATAATCAATTCACAATTTGAAAAAGATTAAAAGATAGAAGAAATGATTAGCAGACTACAACGATGTTTACGTCCAAGACAATACGACGTGTCGTAAAATGCGTTTGAACTAGAGCCGAATATAGCTACAATGTGTATGTTTTATTCTAAAATAAAATAACCCTTAAGAGATTATGCTTCGATTTGAACTGAAGCGGGCAAAGGTTTTTCTAAAGGACATTTATCCACTTTCATGGATTTGAAGAGTTCTAGAACTTGTGCATTGCGACGGATATAGCTTGGGCACAAAGACAGCAAATCGTGAGCTTCACTGTGCCTTGCAGACTTCAACATAGCTTCAAATACTCGTAGAACCATTGATATTGATGAAAACTTCTTTGACGCCACAGCCTTTAGAAAAGCGAAAGCTTCTGCACTTGTGCCACTGTTTGATAAGTAATCCAAGAACGGGTCCACGAAAGGAGGGAAGCCATGATTTTTCATCATAGGTAGAAGACTCAAAGCTTCTTCAAACCCACCATCTCTTGCTTCCTTCTTCATCAATAGATTCCTCACCATTATTTTGTATGTACTGTGCCAAGGTTTCAGTTGATTTTGTTTCACCAGCTCGGTGAAAATCTTGTATACATCTCTTGCTTGAATACTGTTGCAATAAGCAAGTACCAACTTCTCAAATGCATAACCTGCATAAGAGACTCCCTCTTTGCCAATCATCTTCTTGAAACACTCTGAAGCTTCTTTGAGATCTCTAGCATCACAATGCCCTTCAACTAAAGATGCCATTGCTTTGTCATCTAGATGATTTCCTGAGGATTCCATGAAGTTCACAAGTTCGTTGGCTTCATCTTTCTTTCCCTTACGACTAAGTCCTGATGCAATTGCACTCTGCATATCACTGCTGGGAACATAGCCACTTTCATTCATTGCTTTCAACACTTCATTGCTCTGTCCAAACCTATCAACGCTTCTCAAAGACTTGAGGACATGCTGAAGCATAGAATCTGACACAACGTTGTCATTTCTGGTATAAGCTTTCACAGTTCTTAAAAACAAATCCATGTCCAATTTCTTGGCAGTGACAATTTTCTTGAGCAGTAAACTGCAGCAATGCGGAGTTGGTGTGTTGCTGCTACCCGCCATTGCAAACTCAAACAATTCGACAGCTTCTTTAATCATTTTGGTTTGACAGAACCGAGCTGAAACCCTAACATAAGTCTCCATTTCCATCTCGTAACCAGCACTCCTAATTTCTTCTATAATATTCTGAAACCTATCAAGAAACTTCTCTTTCCCCAAAACCCTGGCCATAGCGTTATACGTCTTCTCATCATGCTTAAAGCTGCCAGACTCATCAACCCACCTAAAAAACAACAAAGCTTTCCTCGGATCCATGTCAAGTTTTTCCAATATCATCTTCACAAGATCGCTTCGAAACTTGAGTTTCAGATCCCTCAGCTGTTTCTCCACATCAGCACTCCACACTTCCTTCATCACAATCTTACACACCCTATTGCAAACCTTGTCCAACGAATTATCCATAGAACCTGAAGCGAAAAGCTCTTTAAGCTTCTCTAAATCACCTTCCAGTCCATCTTTCTGAAATTTCTCACCCACTTTGTCCCTAACATTAGCTGATACACCATGCCCTTTCATTTTCATATCGTCAACCAACCTCCAGAATTCATCGACAAGTCCATTAACCCCCAGAATACGCAGCATCGTGTTGTAACTTTTGGAGGAAAGTTTCCGAGGATAAGCCTCCACAACCCATTGGAAAAACCTTCCCGCAACATCAGTGCTTGATTCAAGCGCCCTCAGAACTTTTAACGCTAGTTCATGGCTAATTACAATATCATTCGAATCCAGATCTTTCCTAATCTCATCCTTATTATTTAATCTGCTAAAAACATCAACCACAATAGCCTCAGCAGAAGTTTTCTCTTCGTCCGCAGGCTCAGATGAAAAGTTTTGGCTATTGAAGCTCATCAATGGCGGTCGCAAGTCAAGAACACACTGTCTTTGTTGCAAAGCTCCAACTCCATAACGTTCATTGCGGAAAGAAGAGAAAGATTGAGTTGAATTGGAGATTACCTGGAACTGGAAGTAATTAGAAAGAACTGGACGATGAGACGAACGGTAGGTCCGAAAAAGTAGCAACCGCCATTGATTCCTCATCTCTTCTTCAGTCTATGCAACAAAAACCTCCGGTGTTATGCTTGATCGCTCGATTTGAACCAAAAGTTTTGATTTTTTGTTCCCAAGGAAACGATGGAGCAGGAATGGCCAAAGAGGAAAATGTTAGGGCTTTAGACAGGATTTTCGTTGTTGCGATTTGAACTAAAACCTCTGAATAAGACGGAGGCTCCCATTACGACTAACTTTTCAACTGTGCCCGTAAAATTATACAAAAGGTGATCTTAAATTCGATTTTAATCCTCAACTTTTTAAAGTTTTCATTTTAGCCACAAGTATTTCGATCGTTCATCTATATCCTGCACAGATTGAACTACAACGATAAACGTTGAAAGTAACATTTTATCTACATTTGGCTTGATTTGTGTAAGTAGTTGTCCATATGTTCTCATGATATTTGCACTTTCATCTATCTACATTTTTAAGTTATTTTGTGTAAGCAATTGTGTTCATCATATAGTCTTGTGATTTCATAATTTTGACATAATAGGAAAATAACAGATATATATATATATTAACTATATTGAGAAGATTACATAAACATTGAAAAGTGAATGAGAATTAAAACCCCAAATTTATTGAATGAGAAGTGGGAAGAGGGGAATTAATTAGAAAAGAAGTTGAAAGTGGTTAGTTGTTCTTATTCATGCCAGTCTTGTCTTTGACGACATCAGCAGCTCCTTGTGCCTTCTCTTTCACTTGTTGTCCCGTCTACAATTCACATGTACACAGAATCATTGATCATGCATTTGTATTTACATTTCTCATTGACTATAAACGAACCAAATTGATAGACTTTTAAGAATAGAACTGAACCTGTTGCATAGAGTCTTGAGCTGAAGCAGCAGCATCCTTGGCTTTGTCCACCATACCACCTGTCTTCTCCTATATTCACATATATATTTTCACAGAAACATCAATAAATCAACCTTAATGCATAGCAAAAGATCATAACTTCTCAAAAATGACAAGACAAGAGAAAGAGACCTTGGTCTGGCCAGTGGCTTGACCGGCTTGGTAGCTCATGTTTTGCTTGTTGTCCATTTCTCAGGTTCTTGTTTTGCTTTTACTTTGATGTTTTTTGATTGATTGTTGTGACTTTGATGAGGATGAAAGTATATTGGAGTATTGGGCTGCATTTTATAGCCCAAAAGGAAGTGCTTGGGAGTCTACACGTATGGAGGACACGTGCACTGGTTCGAGAAACTTACCAGCGTCGGTGGCCACGTGTTGCCTAATCGTTTGACCAGAACATGAAAGGCTTCTCTTTTACGTACGTGGTTTTTTTAATCCAAAACACGACACGATTTTGAGTTAGGCTCTTTGTATGAGTGGAACGAACTACTCTTTTATTGGGGTAAAATTGTTTTGTTCTTCTATTCATAAAGTCTTGATCAATTTCGTTAGGTCAACTTCTCCGTTTTTATATTGTTTTCGTCTTTAAGTGACTGAGTGAGTCATGATCACAACTTGTCATCTATTTAGATTATTTATCAACTATCGTCAAAATAGGACAAGACGCTGTCGACGAGGAAGATATTGGCCGGGACTTAACATTCGAGAAACTCGGTGAGCTGATGATTGAATTAGAACCAACGATGTTGTAGGCTAACTTCACGCGCCCAGATTTCTGAAAAAATGATTTTTCGTTGAAAACAGTGTTTTAAGTGGGTTATAGTCCAGGGGTTTTTTCTACACGCGCTTCTGCTGCGACTGGGTTTGTTTGTTTATATACGCTTCACGCAATCACGTACATCAGCGTGGGCCTTCTAAATTTTCTTTTTTCTGGGCTTTATATTTTGATTTTACTGGGCCTTAAAAAGATATGGACACTCTCTTCTTTAAGCAGAGTGTTGGGGTTTTACTGATATGGCATAATATTTTATAACGTGCTTTAACAAGAGTTTGGTTTCACACTTTTGGACCGATATAAAATAATTATCCAATTTTCGTAGTCTTTGGATTTGATATCCAATGATAAACCATAAACAAACATAACAATGATCAATACTATGATAATCAATCATCATCAAAATAATAACATGATAGTTTCAGGTCTATCAATTTCATAAAGCAGAAAACAGAAAACACACATAGCTTGTGAAGGAGACAAGCTCAACTTCACATAGCCCCTTATTCATTACAACTTAAAATAAAAGAGAGCAAAAACAGAAAACTCGAAAATAGTTTATTAGTTAGATTTCTGCCAGATTCCCTCGTCCTTCTCGTCCTCGCTGCTGCAGCTGTTGTTGCTGCTCCAGTCACACTTCAAAGTAGATCTTGGCGATCCACAGAACTTGCCAAGTTTCTCAAACGTCTGATACATCACCGTTCCACTCTCTTCTCCTAGAGACTCAAATGTTCTCTCTCTGCACCCATAGTCTTCCAAGTCTACACTGATCTCTGGTTTGTACGCATTCACTCCAATGCTCGAGTGCACGGCCACGGAGAATTGCTTGGGCTCGAAGCAAGACAGAACCCTTGTCACCAGCTGGCTCAAGTCCATAGTGTTGAAGTCGTAACCCACGGCTTCGAAGCTTGCATAGCTGAACCCATCTTCAGGGGTCACATGGATCGTGGAGATTGCATCTCCCTCAATGGAGTTCATAGAGTAGCCACAGGGCTCGAACTCAAAGTCGCAGATCTGGGACTTGGGAAGGATCTTTCTGATTCCAGAGTTGTCAGTCATCGATCCTGTCTTGTCAGTTTCATTATTGTAGAAGACAGAGGCTTTCTCTCTGTCTAGACCAGTCATGCACATCTCGAGCGTGTAGACATTGTTGTTGCAGTTGCTGGAGTCCTGGGCAGAGGCAGCATAGACATGCCATTTCTTAGTCTCATCATCACTTCCCATCAAGTAGGCTACACTGTTCAAGCCCAGCTTAGCAAAGTGTCCATCAAGAACAGAGACTTCTTCAGAGAAGCTCCGGTGAGGAAAAGGCTGGCCTCCGGGGCAGAGGAAGGAGCCGCGAGTGTACTTCACAGACTTGACACTCAGAGAGAGCTCACCAGCCAGCTTTAGAAGTGGTGGGATAGAGAGGAGGAGCTTCGTGGTACCGCAAGTCTTGATGATGACTTTGTAGGGGTAGACAAAGAAGCTGGACTCAGAGAGTACGTAAGAGTCCAATTGATCGTTGGAGAGAGATGAAACGATCGTGCATGCAGCAGGTGTGAGAATTTCATCAAGCTGGGACTTGGTCAGAGCACGGAGTCCCAGTCCCTTGGAGTCTTGAAAGATGCTTGGCTCAAAGAAAGTTACTTCGAGACGCTTCTCGTAACCTTCGAAACCGATTGCAGATAAGGCCATTTCGCCTTGTTGTGTGAGTGACAGTACTTGTTGTAGGAGGAAAGAACGATTGGATCCGGGAACCAGCAGAAACGGGGCTTTGACAAAAGAAAATTATGAACTGGAAAGTAAAGAAAGCTATAACTATTTTAAGAAACTCGGTGCACGCTACAACTCAGGATGGCCTCTTCGCGCACTGCAACAAGAATAATAACATTGTTAAGAGACAAAATAATGGGCAACATAAGAGAATGGACAAAACAAGAAACAGCATCATAGAGGAAACTCACGTTTGAGTAAACAGAAGATTTGAATTTCTTGATTCCACCGTTTGGACGAACGTCTTCAATGCTGTAACCTAGGGGAGCTTCATAAAATAAGGAACTACTACTGCTAGACTTCTTTTTACCACCTTTCGACTCCATCATAATCTCATTCACGCTGAAAACCGATCAAAAGAAAGGTTAGATGATAAAAAGATACCAAGTCCGTACACAAAGAACACAATAACGTTTAGTCTTAGAACAAGAAAAATTCATAATCACAAGAACCATTCCATGTTGACACGTTCAAATTACAATTACAGATCTCGAATAATGAGTGCGATTGTTTAAGCAACGAATCGGTTTAGCAGACAACACAAATTCAGATAGTTTCATCCGATCTATAACTATTAACATAGATTACCACTAAACCATAAAACCAAAACCTAAGGTGCTTTACAATCTATATACGTAATTAGATTTTAATCGATTTAACAATTAAAAACATGCATGAATATCGCCCTTTATCAGAATAATGAACATCCCTAAACAGATATGGGATCTGTTGAAAAGAATATAAAATATAATTGTATGCCGATGAATCAATCAAAGAACGACGTCAATCGTGAGAGATACTTACATATATAAGAAGATAAATCCAGATCACGAATTATGAATCCTTTTTCCCAGAAAACCCCTTTCTCCAGATATCAAACGAAACCCTCAAACCTGAACAAAAGGATAAGAACGGAATTCATCGATTAGAAAATCATACTCCTCAAGGAAAATATCAATCACGAAAGAAAGATAGAGGATAAGAACAAGTAGATCTACGTATGAAGAAAACGAAACGAGAAAATTTGTAGAAATGCAGATCTGTAATCAAAAGGAACTCACCAGGTATAGAAAATTCAGGGAACCGGAAGACTTCGAACAATTACGAAGAGAGAAATAGAAAAACCCTAATTTGAGAGAACGATGATGATTTGGTAATGATGAGGCAATGAAATGCGTTCGTGAGGAGAAAAGAAAGGTAGAAAGAGTACTTTATATAAGGAACTAGGGTAACGCCTGAGGAAATGACGTGTATACCCTTGTACGTTGGCGTTAAACTAACCTGAGCCGATGATTTATCTATTTTTACCAATTTGCCCTTTTAATGTTTACGTTGAGAAACGGTAGGTGCCAGAATCACGATTCCTGACCGCAGAAAAATAGCAACAAATAACAAATATTTATTTTAATTGGTTTTCTTACCTTTTGCCGCAAGTCGGAGGATTCTTTTATTTATTTATTTTTTAATTATTATTTTGCCGTTATCTTCGGCGGAACAAAACAAACGAGACGGGGAAACACGCGTTAGAAAAATGTTCGCCAATCAAAAAATGACACGTGTAAAGAAACGTGTACCGTAGAAGCGGATTACTCGAGGCGAGCTGTCACGTAAAAGTGGGCCCAAAGAATCGAATTCTATTTCTCAACTGCTCCGCTGAATGACAAACTTTGGCCTTCCCGTGACTCATTCATGACTCACATGTCACCCCCAATTTTGTCTAAAGTTAAACCACATTGACCAATCTCTAATTAAAATATTTCAACTTTGAACCACTTTGATATCGTGATAAAAATTATAATCTCCAATTATTTTGCTTTCTAGACTTATTTTATAAACCAGCTCTATCGTCAATAAGATAAGTGGAATGATTTAAATATTTTAGATTTTCTTGTTATACTTTTGCAAAAAGAAAAATGGGTCATTTACTTTTCACTTTAATGAGAATTTTCTACAAAATACAAGTCTCTCTCTATCTACACATAGTTGGAGCAAGCATACCTTCTTTACCCCGAAGTTTCCGATAAGAAATTCCCACCCAACTTGACAAATATGATCAAACAAGAATATATTCCAAACAAGAAAAGATAAGAAAAGAATTTGAATCCAAGCCTCTGCTTCTGGTTATTTTGTCAACTGGTTTTCTTACGGTTGAACCGGTTTGGCATTCATCTTCTCATACTCCACTTTCAGTTCTTCCAAACGCTTTGATACCTGGTGATTATGAACAAACCAATCATACCTCAATTGTTTACTCAACAAACCTCAGACTTTTCAAGAACACCAAAACAAAAGAACAGAGATTCTCAACAAAGCTCTGAGATTTTTCAAGTATTATCAACAGGCATCAATGAATGCCTTATTCCTCCATCAAGTTAATCATGTTGATATCACGAATCTGATTCTTACATATCTCTTCCTGAGTTATCGTAGAAACTTAAACCGAAAATTAAGGAAAAAGCTTTCACTTTTAGAAAAAGAAAGAGAACCTTAATAGAGTAAGCCAAAGGAAGCAAGGTATCCGGATTCATTGCATCTTCCGGGAAATTTTTCAGAGCATGTATAAGTTTTTCAAACGGTAATTTTACCTGCAGTGTTAATAAGATACAATCTTTTAAAAGCTCGGTTTTGTGAAACTAACTTATACCTCGTAAAGAAACCCCACTCACCAACTCATCTTGGCAATACTTCAACAACGCTAAGCCGACTTTGAACACGATTTTAACACCCTAAAGAAACAATTACCAGAGAAAGTAAAAGAATGAGGCTTTGGTTTACAACAAATATTGGAAGTGATTTTAAATATGAGGATTTAGTTACCTCAGAGAGAAATACATCCCATATTCGTAGAGCCAAAGGGAAAGGAAACGAATAAGAAAAGACAGTGATGAACCATTGACTTGCATACATACTCGGATTGATCATTTCTTGAGTAAAATGTTCTCCGAGCTTTGGAATTAGCTCTTTTACCAAGCTTTCTAACTGAAACAGGTATTGCTGTACAAGAGGAAGCCCTGCCTACATTCCACACACACAGTGACTCTTAGATTATCGACTCCTATATATTCTATTATGGCATAGTTTACATAGTAAACGTACTAAAATCAACAAACTTAACTTTTACAATCAGAAGATTAACCATTTGAGAGAACTAGAGATGCTTTAAAGACTCACATGATAAAGTCCTTCCATTGGAGCATGAACAGCTCCTTTTAGTAATGCAACTAATAACCAGAACGCATCTTCTTCGCTCATATAAAGAAGCAACAGACCAGCTATAAAACCCATTCCCTGCAGTTATTAGAACCATGAATCTTAATACCATATTGCAGGAAACTGAGATACAAGAGAAATATCGTGAGGATAGACCTGAACATATCCAACATCTCTGTCATAAACTGAGTACGCCTTAAGGACATTGTACAACGATCTTTGTCCAGGTCCATGTCTCTTCTGAAAGAAAACATGTGATGGAAAAGTACGAGATATGTCTCGAATGATATCAAGTTCTGATGCCGATGTTTCATAAATCACCAATTGCTGCAGAGGAAAATCGATAGATTATCAGAATAAGACTTGTAAAACACACAATATAAAACTACCAAACAAGACCTCTACTTTACCTCATAAACACCAGGATTCATTAGCAAAAGGTCCCGACTTCCTGAGATTAACTGCCAAACAAGACCTCTTAAGCAATCTGGAATCCCTTTTCGTATACGCCTTCTGACAACATTAGGTTTTCTCCTAACATAGTGTTTCCAATCACTACCTCCAACCCCAATCATCTTCCTCCATTTTCTCACCTTTCTCTCCTCTCTATAGCCAGCAACAAAAACACTATCATTCATATCTCGCTCTCTTTGAAAAACTTGACTTAAATATTTTCTTACAACATACCTCTCATGCTCAGTGGATGACGTAGTTTTAGCCTTGCTAAAACGCTCTGGCGAATTGCCATGTTCTTGCTTAAGAAACCCGAATCTGTCCACCGGGACATGAGGAGTTACTTGTCCAGATTCACTGTCATTTTCCGTTCTTTTTCTACTCATTCTACTAACCTAAAGAGACTCCTAGCATTGATTTTAGACAGCTTCAGTCTCCTCCTTCACGAGATTGTGATCAAGCTGCCTAATGTTATAGTCATACAAACCTGAGAAACATATATTTACAGATTTTCAAAGTAAAAATTCTTAATTCCGGAAACGGGTATTGTCCAAAAACAGTAAACAGAAAAAGGTAATTCAATCCATGATGAAATCACAATCAGCAGAAACGTGATGTAGAACGAAAGTTTATCCATGGTGATCAGTTCTAGACGACCCCAAAAACTTCAGATACAGTATAGAGTTTCCGGGAAAATTAAGACTTACCAACGTTAAGTCAGATCAAAGGATTCGTACCCAAACCCTTGATATTTCCGATGGAACAAAACAAACCATCAAATTCTGGGATTTTCTCAAGATAAAAATTGTGGAACTCAAAAGTTGGAAATGGAATCGAAGAAAACAACAAAAACAAAGAAAGACAACGGTTGGAAGCACATCGGAAAATCATACACGTATTATGGTGATTGGTGAACTCAGATGTACCAAATCTTTGAATTTTTCTAGCGCTTGATGAAAGTGATCTCTTTTTTTTCCGGAGAAATGTGAGCCAATATGGAAAAAAAAAAAAAAAAAAAAAAAAA